>BRDA01015111.1:0-13182 GCA_036984385.1 Crenuchus spilurus | reverse complement strand
GCTTGATTTTTGAAGACTAAGACTATAGAGGTTTTGTTGTTAAGTTTACTTCTGTTGTGAACAAACCAGTTGTCTCAGGTTGAGAGAATTTAATTTTTTTAAATTTTTTTTTTTTACAAAGATTTGGTATTTTAAAGGATTTTATCCTGCACTGGATAAGTTATGTACAAAAACCTTTCTGGTCTACTCATTTCAACTGACTGTGAAAACTGCTTTTTCAAAAAAATCCTTATTCTTTGACATATAACTTTTTTAACTGTAATGCAAATAGTTACTTTCCCTGGTAACGAGTTACTTTTATTATAGAGTAATTCTGTTACTAACTAAGTTACTTTTTTTAACAAGTAGTGAGTAACTATAACTAATTACTTTTTTAAAGTAACGTTCACAAAACTGCCAAACAGCTACTATGAACTGAACAGATTAGCGGCTTGCCTTCCATTACCAACCACACTGATCTTTATATGGACTCTAATTACTGCCAGCACTTTTATTATTAGTATTATTGTGATCAATTACTTGTATCATTCTTACCATCACTACTATTACTATATCAGTACACCTGAACATAACAACAGCCTTATGAGAGGGCAGTTGACCAGAGGAGTATGGGTCCCCCCCACCTGAGTCTGGTTCCTCATAAGATTTCTTCCTCCAGTTCTGAGGGAGTCTTGCCGTGGTTGCTGTTGGCTTGCTCACTGTGGGTTTTGTGTTTGATGTTATTATTGGTACTCTGTAAAGCTGCTGTGCGACATCAAATAAAAACACTTATATATGACTTTATTAGTGTTTGGAGGCTGACATGATGCCTGTGTGGCTGTAGTTACTGATGCCTTCATCATTAGCTCATCAACCCAGGCCGATAGGTTTATGACGTCCGGAAACACAAAGCTCATCTGATCACTAATAACAGTGCAGACAGTCATCTCAACAGATCTGATCTGAGAAACAACTTAATCTGTTTCAGCAGAACTGTCTTCTCAGTGAGCTGGTTCTTCTCAATGTGTCAAAAATCTGAGATCTTCAGTTTGGTTATCTGGACTTTGATTTGGTCCATGATCTATTTATCTGTCCAAAGTTCTCTCAAAAGTCTCCAAAGTTCTGAGACATCAATATTCTTCATGTCCAAACTATGACAGTGCTTGTTTGAAGAGACAAAAGGTAACATCTGAAGATGTTCTACAGTTCCTTGATCCTTGTTCTGCTGAGTGTCAGTCTGGTTCTGCTGGATCAGCTTTGTTAATGATTGATCCAAAAGCTGTCCACCACTTCAACATTTTCTCCATCAGTGATAAAGTTAGTGATCCATACTGTTCTCATAAATGTTTGTCTTCTTCAATCAGCTGAAGTAACATATTTTCATTCTGTTCTTTAACTTTCCTGACAAGGATGTTCAGGTCTTCCTGTGTTTTGACTTAGGATGAGTTCAGAAATCAGTGTTTGGTGGAATAAATCCAATTTGTTCTTGTTTTTCCCATCACTGTTGGATGACTTAATGAAAAACAAATCAAGCAGCTCAGATTTATTTCATGCATCCACCTTCAGCACAGAGGTTTCCTGTGATGTTTGGTCTGGACATTAGGATGTCTCTTTTCTGATGTAAATGTAAGGTTAAAAGTGAAGTATTCATTGTAATATAAAAATTGAAGTTTAAAAGTGAAGGTAGATGAAATTAAAAATAAGATTAGATAAGATAAATATAAATATTAAGATTAGATCAATTCAAGATGAATATAAAATAAGATAAATATTAAGATAAAACAAAATGAAATGTAAAGACAAGATAAAATAAAATATAACATTAAAATGAGATAAGACTAAGATAAAGATAAGACAAAGATTAAGATTATATAAAATAAGATATAAAATTAAAATGAGATAAGATAAGATTAAGATAAAGACAAGACAAAGATGAAAATAAGCTAAAAAAGAAGACTAAAATAAAATAAGATAAAGATTAAGGTAAAATGAGATAAGACAATGAAAAAGATAACATAAAGATTAAGATAAGAAGACTACAATAAAATAAGATAAAGATTAAGATATGTTAAGATAAGATAAAGATTAAAAATAGATTAGATAAGATAAGACTAAGATAAAGACAAGACAAAGATAAATGTAAAGATAAGACTATGACAAAGATAAGACTAAGCTTAAGACAAGATGAGATAAAGATTAAAATTAGATTAGATAAGATAAGACTAAGATAAAGACAAGACAGAGATAAATGTAAAGATAAGATAAAAACTGAGATGAAATAAGATAAAGATAAGACTAAGATAAAGACAAGACAGAGATAAATGTAAAGATAAGATAAAAACTGAGATGAAATAAGATAAAGATAAAGATAAGACTAAGATTAAGACAAGATGAGATAAAGATTAAAATTAGATGAGATAAGACTAAGATAAAGACAAGACAAAGATAAATGTAAAGATAAGATAAAAACTGAGATGAGATAAGATTAAGATAAAGATAAGACTAAGATTAAGACAAGATGAGATAAAGATTAAAATTAGATGAGATAAGACTAAGATAAAGACAAGACAAAGATAAATGTAAAGATAAGATAAAGACTGAGATGAGATAAGACTAAGATAAAAATAAGACTAAGATTAAGACAACATGAGATAAAGATTAAAATTAGATGAGATAAGATAAGGTAAGACCAGATAAGATAAAGATTAATATAAGATAATCTGAGGCAGGTTGAGTTCAGTCTTACCCATCAGCAGGTTGATGATGATTTCCTGCTCCTCTGCCGTCCGGCTGGTCAGCAGGAGGTACAGGACGCTGCTGATCCAGGGTATCCGGTGAGCTGACAGTTCCAGCAGCTTGATGAGTGGCCGGATGCCCCCCAGCAGAGAGTCCTCAGCGGCGCAGACCCCCAGCTTGCGGGACAGCCAAAGATCCACAGCCATCAGAGAGCGCAATGCCACGGACACAAAGGGCTGACTGAGGCGCCTGGAGCTCAGAGCCCCGCCGGCTGGACACGAGCAGCTGGAGCTCCGCCTGCGAGAGCACCAGCCCGGCTCAGACCTGCTGCCATTCACCCAGCTGCTCCGCCTGACCGCAGGAGAGGGCATGGAGGAGGTGCAGATAGAACCAGACTGAGAATTGAGTGACTTAGGAGGGTTTGAGGTAATCCTGCTTTAAAAAACAGTCCTTTAACACAACGTTCTGACTCCCATCTTCAGTCAGTTCAGACAAGCAAAGCTGGACAGGTCAGCAGAGCCGGAGGGGGACAGCTCTCAGTCACATGACCAGGAGACCTCAATTGACCAATAGAAACCTGCACTGCCTCCAACACACCTGACTCAACCCATCAGCTCCTTACCACACACTTTCAGTACAGCAAGCAGGCAATGTGTCCTACAGTTTGTGGACACCTATTATAATAAGTGAAATCAGACACACTATGTGTCCTAAAGTTTGTGGACACCCCTTCTAATGAACGAATTTAAGTTGACACAGATGTACAAAAGCTTGTCTAGTCCCTGTAGAGAAGTAATACCAATAGAATGACCTAATGCCAGGTGTGGGCTAGTGGGGCATTGAGCTGTGGAGCAGCATTCTCTGCTTGTTCCAATACTTTTAGGATGAGTTAGTGTCCAGCACGAATCATTCACCATCAGCACCTGATCTCACTGAGGCTCTCCTGGATGAATACAATGAAATCCTCACAGCTATGTTCTAACACACAGTGTAAAGTCTTCAGTGAAGAAGCTGTTATTGGGGGACAAACAGTAGCATTTACATTTTTCTTAACGACAGCTGAACTTTAGGACATGTTTGGAGATATTTCACTTCTTTACAAAATAATCAGTTAATAGTCAAACTAACAGCTGAATCTCTTACATCCATGTGTACATCTCATGTATGATTGAATGAGGTGATAATCCTTTAAATAGCCTTTTAAATAGTGGAATAATAATAATAATGTGGAATAATAATAATAATGTGAACTCCTGTATGTGATTACATTCTCAATGTAAAAGTTTATTCTGTGCATGTGAATTTCTGTCATGACAGAAGTTTACAACAATCAACACATTATCTGGAGCCTGCAGAGGAGGCCAAAGCTGTGTCTAAAATCCTACCTGTTAAAATTCTCTTTAGGGTGTTGGCCATTTTGCAGTAATGTCCAAATTCTCAGTGAAGATTCTGATTCCTTATGTATAGTTAGGTCCATAAATATTTGGACAGAGACATTTTTCAAATTTTGGTTCTGTACATTACCACAATGAATTTTGGACATAGCAATTCAGATGCAGTTGAAGTTCATGTGATGAAATGTGATGAACTAAAGCATTTTTAAACACAATCCTTTCATTTCAGGGGCTCAAACGTAATTGGACAAATATAAGTCAAGTCAAGTCAAGTCATTTTTATTTCTATAGCACATTTAAAAGACAACAAGTGCCGACCAAAGTGCTGAACACTGGACAGAGTAACATATCTAAAAAACATAAAACATATAAAACATAAAAGAAATGGAAAAGCCCATAAGAACATTACCAATAAAACGAATGTAAAAAAGATCCTGAATGACAGGTCAGAGAAGACCAGAGCAACCAGACAACCACTTCATAATCTACTCAGGACTCAAAGGCCTGTGAGAAAAGGTAGGTTTTTAAGTTGGATTTAAAAATATCAACTATGGCTGATTCCTTTATAAAAATTGGGAGATTGTTCCAAAGTCTTGAAGCACCTACAAAAAAAGCTCGGTTACCTTTAAATTTTAACTGAAAACGAGGAATGTTTAAGCACCACTGGTTAGAAGAGCGTATGGCACGAGGAGTCGAGTGAGAGTAGAGGAGGTCAGAAATGGAACTTGGAGCCAAGCCATGAAGAACTTTAAAAAACAAACAATAAAATTCTACCCAGAATTTTACTGGGAGCCAGTGCAATGATCCCAGTACAGTGCAATACTGTCCCGTTTCTTGGTACCAGTCAGGAGACGTGCAGCTGCATTTTGGACCAACTGCAGGCGTGATAGGCTCGACTGACAGATACACAAGTAAAGTGAGTTGCAGTAGTCAACACGAGAGGTAATAAAAGCATGGATGACTGTTTCCAAGTCCTTGAAACACAGGATGCTCTTTAGCTTATATATATTTCTAAGCTGATAAAAACTTCCTCTAACAACTGTGCTAATTTGTTTCTGGAAGTTAAGATTGGTGTCAAGATGAAACCAAGGTTTCTTACATAGTCATGTACATTGGAAGACAAAGGCCCCAGGTCATTGGCTATAGTACGCGCAGAATCTGGATTTCCAAAAATAATAATGTCAGTTTTGTCTCGGTTTAGCACGATGAAATTCTTAGACATCCAGCACTTAACATCCTTCAGACAATCCAACATGAGACGTAGAGAACAGTTATTGCTAGGGTTAAGTGGAAGGTATATCTGTGTGTCATCTACATAACAATGTATACAAGATATTGTACTTTTAATTGTCCAATTAATAAATTAAATAATTGTAAATAAAATGTTAATTTCTCATACTTGGTTGAAAAACCTTTGTTGGCATTGACTACCTGAAGCCTTGAAGTCATGGACTTCACCAGATGCTGTGTTTCTTCCAGAACTGTGCTGGCTTTTTTTTTTTTTTTTTTTTTAGTAAAGTCCAATCTGGTTTTTTTCTTCGTGAGGCTATTGAGTGGTTTGCACCGTGCAGTGAACCCTCTGTATTTACTTTCATACAGTCTTATCTTTATGGTACTTTTGGATATTGATACACCTAATTCCTGGATAATGTTGTTTACTTGGTTGGTTGTTGTAAAGGGGTTTCTCGGATAGAGTTAAAAACGGAGATAGAGCACTCCCTATCTTTCCAGTTTTCTGATGTTGTGATCTCATGGGAGATCCAAAATGGCCACCAAAATGGGAACAATGTCAACAAAGCACATGCATATCAATGCAAGACATGTTATTTTAAAAATAATATAGGTTGACAGCTATACACTAGATCTGGCTAAATCTCTGCACACTGGTGTAAAGACATGTCAGCTTTATGAAATGAGTACAATAAAACTGGGATAAGCAGTGGAAAGCCAGAAATCAGAGGTGAAGCCAATACTGTTCTGTCTTCTGATGACCAAGTTGATAAATTTCCATTTATTGTAAACTCTATAAAAGACTATATGTAGACCTAACATAAACCTACATAATAGTACTACTAGACATCTTTGGTCTAACAAATGGAATTGTAAACAAGAACTGTGCTTTGTGCTTTTGTACACAAATGCCGAAAATGGGGTCAAAAATGTCAGCTGGTGGTTTTATTTTCTTTCTATAAAGTCAAGACCGTCTACCTGCAGCAAACTGACTGTTTATTACATAACTTTGGCGATTCGTTTTGAATTTTCTTTCCTGCATAAATTGACTTAATTCTCAAAAAGTGAATATTATAGGCTTATTTACCTATGGAAGGATATTCCAGACCGCTTTTTGTGTTTATTTGTGCAGTTGTAACATGCACACGACTCTGGCATGATGTACTTGAACAAGTTTTTGTCTTTAGTTTTTTATGTATATTATTATATTATTAATGTAATAATATGCATTTCACTCAATAATTATATTAATAAAATAGAAACATGGAAATAACCACAGAGTCAAATATTAGATTTGTAATTCACAGTGTGTTTGTGTTCATATGTGTTTATTGTCTGTATAATACACAGTTATTGGTAAATTATGTTCCTCCAATATTATGACTGATGCTTTAGCAGCAGAGTGTCTGATAGAGGAACTACTTTATCTCTCAGAATATTGATCAGTATCTCACGTTTTAGCTCCCTCTGGCTTATTGTTGCTTTAAAAGTATATTTGTGGAGACCAGTAGAAACTTGAGGTATGTTTCGAGGTTTGATTTCTTAAACATATTAATATATTGTAAAAACAAGATTTTTATACATTTCGAGTACATATTATCTTTAGCTTCTGTAATATGATTATTTGTTAAAGACTTAATTTTCATATTATTTTTGTACTTTTTTTACATTGTAATATTGCATTCACTTCTTAGCATTTACGTCATTAGATTTGTTAAAAACTAAAAGCCAGAACGTGAAAATCCATCTAAAGTGACAAAACATACATATTCTTCAAACTGGACTCTATTCATCAAAAGAAACAGTAAACAAAAACACACTCGGATGTGTCGCTCGCTTTCTGCATCACTGTACACTAAACAGTGCCCTGAGCATGCACAGATACTTCTACGCCGATTACCTACAGTGTGTATATGGACTATGGACTGTATTTTTTATGTAGTCTATGATAGGGTGACCAGATTTGAGATAAAAAAGTGGGGGTGGGGAGGTTGGGGGGGGGTTGTATAATGTATTACATGTTCAAATACAAAGACACTTCAAAACAAGTTGTACACTACGCATATGGCTGACACTTAAGTGAAAAAAGAGCTTTATTGGCTCTTAACAACACTAACATGCAGAAAAAACACTGGCCTTAAAGGCTATTTGAATATATTTGAATATATCAAATATGCAAAAACAAAATTATACATTGTGTACACACCACCGTTCTTCCAGTCAAAATACTGAATGAGCAGAAGGAATACTGCTCCATGATTGCTGCCATCAGTAGACACACCACAGTAAGGAATATTGAAGTGCTTCTAGAGCAGGGGTCAGCAACCTTTAACACTAAATGAGCCACTGGGACCTGGTTTCCACACACACACACACACACACACACACAAAAAAACACTGGGAGCAGCAAATACTTTTTGACATCTAAAATGAAGATAATACTGTATATACAGTTTTTTTGTACTTGAACATACATTTTATTATTATTAATAATTATTAATAAATATTGACAAATTATGATTTATATTTTATTAATAATTAGTTACTATTAATAATATACTAATAATAACTATTAATCATTATTATTAATAATAAAATTTATACACATTTTAATACAATTTATATTAATCATTAATAAAATATTAATACATTATTACATATTATTAAAAAATAATAAACTGTTAAAAGCATGTAGCATAAAATTATCACCCAATCCTTTCAGTCAACTTCACTCCAGCTCATTATCACCAATGTTACACTTATGTTTGGACTACATAATCAGTAAACCTCATTTACACATAATTATACCTCATTTTTTAGTAAAAAATAAGCAGAAATTCTAAATTATTTTGATGGCTTATCACAGACTGGTAGACGCAGGCACACAGACACAGGCTCAAATGTTAATGTTAATGAATTTTAAAATGAAACCTCTGATATTAAAATACATCTAGTTGACGTGACACAGGCAGAACATACGCTCAATATATTAACAACTTACAGGTGAAAACTGATTGCTTGCCAAATTGCAGGCCAGACGCTGCTTTGAGGGAGTGACAGCGGCTATGGCCAATCACACGTTAGGAAGAAACGGCAGAGCCAATCGGTGAGCTTGTGGGCAGCCTAAAGGTTTCAGATTGAGCGCTTGGATTTCTGCTGGATCATAATGCTCGCCCGTCTCCATTTAAAACAGCGAAACATCTCACTCAAGCAAACTGAACAGAATAGGAGGAGGGCGAGACTAGTTTGTGAGCAAAACGGAAACGCTTCTTGAGTAAAACAAAATCCCGGACGTTTGTGAAATTCCATCACCCTATGAACACAAGAGCATTCATCTGTAATCAGAATTAATTCAGTCAGATTGGGGAAAATATGTGCATGTAAACACAGCCAGTTTTCCAGTTCTCAGTAGAAGTCTGTCTATTTATTAAAGTATCTATTATTACTATTGCTTGTCTGTCTATCTATCATTATTAGTTTCTTTTATTATTACTACTGCTGACCTGGCTGTATCTGTCTCTGTGCTGATTGGTCAGCGCGGGTCTACGTCACTGTGCAGCTCGGTGAGAAGCGCTAAGTGCACATGTGCAGTGCGTGTGTGGTGTGTTAGTGTGCGGCTGTAGACTGTGCAGGTGTAGTATAGATTGTAGTTGGTATAAGGGTGTAGCTGCAGTATGCCCGGTTTACTGCTCGGAGACGTGCTTCCTGATGTAGAGGTTGAGACCACCCTGGGCACAATCAGATTGCACCAGTACTTCAGCGACTCGTGAGTATATGTTCTGATCCAGTACTGACACATACATATGAGCTCGGTCTCAGTCTGAGCTTTAGCGGTAAACGTTGTGTTAACTTCACACTCGGAGCGTCATCACCGTTACTGTAGTCACTACTGATGTCACTTACTTTACATGACTGCTTTTATACTATACTGTGTGTGTAGTTGACAAATTGTTAACAATGAGTTTATAGACTTTAGTGCAGAGTCTTTAGTCTTCAGGAGAGGTTTAGTACATATTTCACACAAAGCGTCATGAGGTGTAAAATATAAATACAATTACAATAAGACATATTAGTCAATAAACAACATCAATAAACACTATTAATCACTAGAATAGGAGATATTAGTCCATAAGCAACCTCAATAAACACTATTAATCACTAGAATAGGAGATATTAGTCCATAAACATCCTCAATAAACACTATTAATCACTAGAATAGGAGATATCAGTCCATAAACATCCTCAATAAACACCATTAAACACTAGAATAGGAGATTTTAGTCCATAAACAACCTCAATAAACACTATTAATCACTAGAATAGGAGATATTAGTCCATAAACAACCTCAATAAACACTATTAATCACTAGAATAGAGATATTCGTCCATAAACAACCTCAATAAACACTATTAATCACTAGAATAGAGATATCAGTCCATAAACAACCTCAATAAACACTATTAATCACTAGAACAGGAGATATTAGTCCATAAACATCCTCAATAAACACTATTAAACACTAGAATAGGAGATTTTAGTCCATAAACAACCTCAAAAAACACTATTAATCACTAGAACAGGAGATATTAGTCCATAAACATCCTCAATAAACACGATTAAACACTAGAATAGGAGATTTTAGTCCATAAACAACCTCAATAAACACTATTAGTCACTATAATAGAGATATTAGTCCATAAACAACCTCAATAAACACTATTAATCACTAGAATAGAGATGTTAGTCCGTAAACAGCCTCAATAAACACTATTAATCACTAGAATAGAGATATTAGTCCATAAACATCCTCAATAAACACTATTAATCACTAGAATAGAGATATTAGTCCATAAACAGCCTCAATAAACACTATTAATCACTAGAAAAGAGATATTAGTCCATAAACATCCTCAATAAACACTATTAATCACTAGAATATGAGATATTAGTCCATAAACAACCTCAATAAAACACTATTAATTACTAGAATAGAGATATTAGTCCATAAACAACATCAATAAACACTATTAATCACTAGAATAGGAGATATTAGTCCATAAACAACCTCAATGAACATTATTAATCACTAGAAAAGAGATATTAGTCCATAAACAACATCAATAAACACTATTATTCACTAGAATAGAGATATTAGTCCATTAACAGCCTCAATAAACACTATTAATCACTAGAAAAGAGATATTAGTCCATAAGCAACCTCAATAAACACTATTAATTGTTGAGTTAGAAAGTGCTAAAATGTCCACTATGTTCTTTTGCCCCATGATGCTTTGTGTGAAATTTGTACCAAATGCTGTACTAAAGTCTATAAATTCAGTTTATGTTTCATTTGCATGAAATGGGTACTCCTTCCTTACCTTGGGTTTATTCCTCTTTGGACCACTGCTGCCAGGATAACCCCATGTGTCTTTCTCTGAGTCGTCTAGTCATCACTGTCTGGTCCATGTCAAAGTGCCCCAGACTCTTACACTGGAACATTACCAAATATAATTACTAAATGTAATGTGCTTGGACCCCTCAGATTATGGAGCCATGTAGACAGACACTGTCAGATGGTTTCAAAATTGTGGCCCTTCTTTATACACACTACATATAAATATTAAAACCATCCCCCTCTATCTCCCCTCACTGTCTATTTGAGCTCCACTGAGCATACAGGTTTGTAGTTCTACACTTACAGACTAGTTCATCTGTTTCTCTGTAGATTTATTACCCTGTTCTTCAGTAGTTAGGACCCCACAGAGCAGGAGGATCATACTCAGCACGGCAGTGACAATGATGTGGTGGTGGTGTGTTAATTTGTTTAGAAACACCTCAGTGTCACTACTGGAGTGAAAATAGTGACCAGCCAGCGAACAGTGTCACCAGTGAAGGACTAGAGGAACAACACAGACTGTGCTGAGCTGCTGTCTCTGACTTTACATCTACAAGACCTACAAAGTAGGTGTGTGTAGGAGCGTAGTGCCAAATTCTGGGCCCTATGCACAAGCACTGCCCAGGGTCCCCATCCTTTTATTAAATATTATTTCCTTTAATACTTTCCTTTAGACTCCTCAAAGGCCCTCCTTCTACTTGGGGCTCTGGTAACTCAGTCCCACTCCCTCCCCCCACTATGACACCCCTGTGTGTGTCTAATAGAGGAAAGTGAGTGGACACAGTGTTTAACATCTCCAGCAGCTCACACACTAACACACCACCACATCAGTGTCGCTGAGAATGCTCCTCCTGCTCTGTGGGGGTCCTGATCATTACAGAACTACAGTCTGTAACTGTAGAACTACAAAGTGCTCCTGTATGCTCAGAAAATAGACAATGATGTGGTTTTAATGCTGATATGTGTATAGATATATATTTAACCTGTTTTGTCTTGGAGGTCAAAAGTATAACATTTGATTACTCGAGCAGCTGTAATTGAGCGTAATTTTGCCTTTCCTCTCATTTTAGGAGAACTTATAAATGACTGCTAATGTTCTGTGGTTATTATTGTGCGTCAGGACTCGGTTCTTTGAATCAGTTTCTGCTGTGTTGTGCTTTCCAGCAATCTGGGTCACAAGGTCACGGAGGAAATCCAGACAGAGCAGTTTTTCTTTCAGAGCTCTGTAGAGCTGCTGAGCCTGGAGAATTCTGCTGAGAAGAGGATCATGTCTGGTTTGACATAAGCTTAGTTAGGGCTTCACAGATTCACGAACCTGATGTGCAGCTCAGTACAGCAGTGATATTATTGTTATTATTATTATTATTATTTTCCAGAATAAATCAAATGATTCATTTAAAGACTCCTGGCCTTCCTGTAAGATGGGTTTGCTTTGTGACCAATTTGACACACATTGAAGGAGATTCACTGCACTGTAGCACCTCTTCTCAATCTATGAGTCCTGTCACACACCCTGCAGGTATTCATAGCCTGATCATCCTCATGCAGCGCCATCTGCAGGAGCCTAAAGTTACTACCACCTTAAATACAGAAGGAGACTAATTTTTTTCCAGAGGAGTCTGTAAACATCACATTAAATGTGATTCCAGTTCAGTTTAAATGTGATATGTCTTGTTCTTGTTTATGTTACTGTGTCTTTTTTCAAGTAGATGGGGCATCCTATTCTCACACCCTCGGGACTACACCCCGGTTTGCACCACAGAGCTCGGGCGAGCAGCTGTATTAACCCCGGAGTTCACTAAGCGTAACGTGAAGATGATGGGTCTGTCTATTGATAGTGTGGAGAACCACCACGGATGGAGCAAGGTCAGCCACATCACCACAAACAGCTTTAACTCAAGAAAAAGACCAACCAATACACTTTTCAATACAGCCTTCACGGCCCAAAAGCCAGTCCATGTTTTTGTTCTGTTTAAGCTGTAAATACATCTGAGGCAGGTAATCCTAGCCTGTAAAATTATTTATTATTAATTAAATATTAAAAAGATTATCGGCTCAGGTGTGTAATGGACTGGATGTGAATCCTCACTGGACTTAGGTGTACATCAGTAACAACTATAGCTCTGCCAGCATGCATATATACTCTTTATTGTCATTTAATAAAGTCAACCAAGCAGAGAATCGTTGAGTCCAACAGAATATGAGCTATGACCCAGCTGACCTGGGTGTCTTTAATTAGTTTTGAAGTACAAGTACTGGAGATTGGTCTAGAGATGATGAACAAACAGTCTTGGTATTGTCTCAGTCTCAACCTCATAATTATTGTTTTATATATATATACAGGGGTTAGAGAATGAAACTGAAACAGCTGTCATTTTAGTGTGGGAGGTTTCATGGCTAAATTGGACCAGTCTGGTGGCCAATCTTCATTAATGTCACATTGCACC
>BRDA01015103.1:0-11248 GCA_036984385.1 Crenuchus spilurus | reverse complement strand
AGAGCACATACTGAAATACTGAGAGCACATACTGAACATTAAGAGCACATACTGAACACTGAGAGCACATACTGAAACACTAAGAGCACATACTGAAACACTAAGAGCACATACTGAAACACTGAGAGCACATACTGAACACTAAGAGCACATACTGAAACACTGAGAGCACATACTGAAACAATGAGAGCACATACTGAAACACTGAGAGCACATACTGAACACTGAGAGCACATACTGAAACACTGAGAGCACATACTGAAACACTGAGAGCACATACTGAAACACTGAGAGCACATACTGAACACTGAGAGCACATACTGAAACACTGAGAGCACATACTGGAACACTAAGAGCACATACTGAAACACCAAGATCACATACTGAACACTGAGAGCACATACTGAACACTGAGAGCACATACTGAAACACTAAGAGCACATACTGAAACACTGAGAGCACATACTGAAAAGAGCTCAGAGCTGAAAGAGATGAGTGCAAACATACCTATACCAGTGGCTGTGTTATACTTTATGACAGGAGAACTGGCACTGCCGCTGTCTGTACTGCAGGTCACCTGGAAGGCAAAGGCTAGAAAGTAAAAGAGAAAGGATAACAGAGTAAGAGAGACTGATCAAACAAAAGAAACTATTAACAAATCTAGTCATTTCTAAACAGCACATTTTACCAGCATAGGTCCAAAAGATAAAATACTTTTATCAGAGGTGCGGGGGATGTAGACGTAGCTGTGGAAACCACTGTAGAAGCGATGGCCACTTTCTGTCAGAGCGTAGTCCCTCAGAGGCCCATTCAAAAAGAACGACTCACTCCAGTCCACATATACTGTGGTCAGGTTGCTGTGCACCACAAATGGCTGTTTATACTGAGGAGCTGCAGCACAAAACATGATAATGGACATTGCTATTTGTTGCCAATGCATAATGAGCAATAATGCACATCAACTTACTAAATAATTAAAAACTGCTCTCAGTGTACAGTGTACATATTTGGGTAACACTTTATAATAACTTTCATTAATAGCTCATTAACTAATGATTAATAACTGTGAACAAATCAATAGTTCATGAGAATTTCATTAACAAATGATTTACTAATGATTCACTAATGATTTACTAAAGACTTGTTAACATTTGCGAAAATGAACACAATCATTAGTAACTACATGAACTGTCATTTATAAAAAAATTTTCATGTTCAAATTCTCATGAACTAATGATATAAACGAAGGTTGCCGACAATGTATTCACAGAAGTATTAGCATGCAGTTATCATGGGATTTGTAGTTTAATGACAATGGCCCACACCGGTAGCCCCCCCCGGAAACACAGAGAACAGAACTACATTTACACTGACGCATTTAGTCGACGTTAGCAGAAGTTAGCCAAACTATTTTCCAATTAGACTACGCTTCTCTGGAATTAAAAGTACAAATTTAAAACTTTAATAAATTTAATTTAAGACCTTGGAAGGATGTCTGGCTGTTTTTAAAACTTTATAAGGCCTTAAATTTAAAGTTTTGAGTTTGAGACTTTTTAAGACCCTGCAGGAACCCTGATTATTGCCATTTTAAAACTTCAATTTCTCAATTTCAAAGAAAACAGACTACAGCATACAATTATTTTGTACTTTGAGAAGAATAATTTCACTCTGTTCAAGCACTCACATGTAGTTCAGTTCAGTTGTAACACATTTTCAGGCACTCATTGCATTCTATTGTCTGATATAAAATTCCTTTTTAAAAGTCCTTCATAACTGCTCAGGTCATTGTCTGTTTATAATGATTTACAATGATTGAAAACGTTTATAATGAGGAAAAAATTTCTAATGTCTCTCACTTTACTGAAGCACTCTGTGATGACATTTTGAATGTTCATAATGCTTTATAATTGTAATAAGGTCTTTATAACAGCACAGATCATTATTTGCTTATAATGCATTATAATGAATTATAACATTAATGTTATAACATGTTTATAAGTCATCAAACCCTGAGATATAATATATAATTAGCCTCATGATGCATTATTAGAGTGTATATGTATACTTACAAAGCATTATTACCAAGTTATAAAGAGTTATAAACACATTTATAATGACTTATAAATGCAGGCTTCATATAAAGTGTTATCAACTATATATAAGTGTAGAGAGACAGAGATGTAGGGAGATGCCTTTTCTTACATTCTTTCAGGGTGGTGATGGAGACCCAGTCAGACACTGTGCTGCCCATGTTGTTATAGGAGACCACACACACCTCATAGCTTGCATAAGGGAGCAGGGCAGTGATGTTGAGGCTCTGCCCTTTCCCAAAGAACCTGGTCTCCACCGGCCCCACAGAACAAGCCATCGGGACAGGCTGCAATGGCTGGGGACATGAGCTCCTTACCAGAAGCTCACAACTACAACAAAAAGTAACATGTCCAGAATGATGAGACTTTACATAATCAATAGCAATGTAGAACATCTCTGACCTCCAAAAGAAGCAAATTATTCAATGTGCTGTGAAATAATGCACCACTGTAAACAATCACACATGGCATTTAATGTAAATAATACATATATGCCTGCTACTATTTGTATTTCTGGTAGATGCTGATTGCATTTCTTTGCCTTGTAATTGTAGTAACTAACCTACCCACCCACCCACCTTGCTACCTACCTACATACTATGGTGCTTCAACATTTGACAACTATTTAGAAGTTTCTGTCAAGTGTGAGTGTTTATCCTGTTTTATTTAAAGAACAGAGACATGTAAGATCAAATAGATCTTGTTGGTTTAAATGAGAAGGGTTTTGTTTGGAGAAAGGAAGGCACTGCATTACAGCATTAAAACCTCATCCCATCTGTGAAACAATGTTTTACTGCATCTGGGCCAGGAAGGCTTGCCAGAAATGATGGAACAATTACTTCCAAATTATACCAGCAAATTCTAAAGGAAAATGTCAGGACATCTGTGAACTGAATCTCAAGAGAAGGTGGGTCATGAAGCAAGACAAAAACCCTAAGCACACAAGTCGTTCTACCAAAGAACGGTTAAAGACAAATAAAGTTAATGTTTTGAAATAGTTGTGGAAGGGCCTGACATGAGCAGTTTATGGATTCCTCCAAGCCGATGTGAGATCTAATCAGCAGTTACCAGAAACATTTAGTTATTACAGTTATTTCTGCACAAGGGGGTCACACCAGATACTGAAAGCTAAGGTTCACATACTTTTACCACTCACAGACATGTGAATCAGTAATACGGGATCATCTTTGTCAATAAATGATGGAAAAAAACAAGAAAAGAATTCTCATCGTAACTCTACTTTTAGGACAATCTGCTGTTTTAGGTCAAATTTATACAGAAAGTAGAACTTTCTAAAGGGTTCACAAATGTTTACGGACCACTGTATCTAATACATTTACAGTTAATTCATTTACATCAGAAGAGTTTCTGTTTAATTTTATTAAGTGTTGTATGCTTAGCACCTCTCAATGATGCCATTGGGCTGCAGGGGCTCATCCCACTCCACCAGAGCCCAGCGGGAGGTGAGGGTGACGGGCCGAGGTGGGGGCTGCTGGGCTGGTGCAGAGGCCTGGGTGCGCAGCTCACTCAGCGGGCCCCGACTGCAGCACAGGAAGCAGGTACAGGCCTCCACCCCAACAGAGTACACGGTGAAGGGCATGAGGCCATGTAGAGTCTGCTGCCGGGATGTCCCCTCTGACAGCTAAATACAGAAAGTATGAGGGAATAAGATGCTACACTGCCTCACAACCCACCTCCTGTATGTTTGTACATTCATTGATTCATTCATTATCACACCCGCTTATTCCTTATCAGGGTCGCGGTTAATCCCCTACCCCCTCACTGGGCGCAGGGCAGGGCACTATTCAACTAAGCCCAGGACAGGGCGCCAATCCATCGCTGGGTGAACACAAACTCACACACATACAAACACACACATATGGACAATTTAGAGTACCCAATTCACCTGACCTCCATGTTTTTGGACTGTGGGAGGAAACCGGAGACTCCGGAGGAAACCCACGCAGACACGGGGAGAACATGGAAACTCCGCTCAGATGTGGACTCGAACCCAAGACCTCAGCGCTGAGAGGCGAACGTGCTAACCACTAAGCCTGTTTGTACATTATTGGTTGAAAATATCTGATACTTCTATTTTTGACCTGAAATCAGCCCATCAACCTAAACGTGTTTTGAGCAAGTGGTTTCAAATGGAAAGTTGCAAAATTACTTCTAATGAGTCAAATGATATGATAAGTCAGAATTAAATGTAATGCAAGATGAATGATCAGGTGCAAATCTCTTAGCTATGAGGTATGACTTTGTTGCATGACTGCTATTAGATCATGGGAGAGTACATTACTGAAAAAGAAATGTTTCTGTAGCACTAAAGTGAGAAACAAAACTAGAAGAATTAAAACCTTAACACTGTAAAAGCTATAACGGATACTGCAGGATGAAGTGTGTGGTGTACCAGGAGGTGTGCATCCTTTTTCTGTGCGAAGACTCTGTAAAGGCTGACGATACCATTGGGCTTGGCAGGAGGACTAATGTCCACCACAGCAGAGGTGGCATGGATGCGCAAGAATTTAGGAGGGCTCACACCTTCAGGAGGGGCTGGCCCAGTCCGGCCCAGAGCCCAGGGGCTGCCCGCTCGACCAGCTGAGTTCACAGACCACACCTGAAATCACAGTGACATTCAAAGTTAACAAGATATGATCATGAATACCTGGTGATGACGGTGTTAACCCTGTAAAACCTAAACCATCAAATGATGCCAGAAAGCTTTAATTTTCTGAAGAAAAAGAGATAATTTTTTTTTTTATTTACTAGGTTTTATGTAAGTTTTATTTACTATCATTTTTTATGCATCTGGAATCTAGTGCTCACAGCATGTTTAATCAAACAAAAACACACAGAACAAACCCCTTTAACCTCTTATACAGAGTTTCCTTAACATTGTTGTTTTAATTTGACCCTTTTTACTCTTTAAATTTCAAAATTAGAAATCTGACCTCTGGTGCAACAGGGGGATAATCCACCGTGTAGATTTTACACATCACTTTGTGTATGCATATATATATATATATATATATATATATATATAAATATACAGGCACTAATGATGTTGAAGTGCACTATGCATCACATATGATTACAGGGTTATGTAAACCCAATGTTTATTACATCTACATTCTACTCAGACAATGACTTAAACTGAAGGGTGAAGGGTGTGCATGCATAAGAATAACACTGATAATGTGTATACTCCCCTGATTAGAATGGGGATTACTGACATCTAGTGGAAAGGAGAGGTACTGCAAAGGTAAATGGAAATGTGACTTTGTGTAATAGTTTGTTCATATTATAATTCAATAAAAGTACAGTTAACATTCAAGCATTTTAAATAAAAGTCAAGTCAAATGTATGTTTTTATCATTAATGCTAATCCAGGTGTGAGGACGTGAGGGAAAGAGTCCGATACAGTTATGATATGTCTCTGTTCTGATGTAAGTTATGGTTATTAACAGCAGAGATGACTGAGTAGGAATCCACCCTCAAGGACTCCCCCATTCCTGTGTTAAGCACTATTATTTTTGTGACTTTACTATATTAATGATTAAACCTATATACTAATGACAATTTTCAATGACAATGTTGGCCAGTATAAGAGTGAAATGACAATGCATGGAATGGAATGGAAGGTGGTACAGTCCACACAATGTATGCAGCATTATAAGGGCTTGTGCTGTTTGGCATGATATGGCTATCCCCAACAGTCAGTTGAGACTCCTCAGTGATGCCCAACTCATGCCCCAGCAACCACCGGCAGCAGCTGGAAACCAGTATCTCAATAAGATGTGATGACTCACAATGCAATAGACATTTCACACAGAACAACGTTAATTTCTTGGGATTCAGGTAAGAGTCCAATGCTTGATTTTGTCTTGACTGAACCATTTTGCGGATTTGTATCAATTGTCTTGCTGGAACCACAGGCCAGTTTAAGATTTTTGGTTATGATGTTGTGTGCCCAGGGCTTTTTGGAAGAAAACAACTTGAAAACACAGATTCCAAATTCTCTAATCTTCCCTATAGTTATGTCTAAGGGAATCTGGTCTGAGTGCAACCTCATATTTATAACGTTACAAGTGACCACTATTTGTGATAATTGCTAATAATTGTGATATTATTTTGTTTTCTTGGACCACATTTACTTTAATTAAAAGCTTTTGTGTGTGATATTGAACTAATGACAAGACCTTTGCCAAGGGAGCCAATAATTATACAGCTGACTAAGTATGTACTGTGTCCACAGGTTTTTCCAAATAGAGGTACATACATCAAAATTATTGCTCATGGTAATTGACCATATGCTACAGATGCAGCAACTATACGTAATGTAATGGTGCATTAATGGACCTGCATTTTCATTTTAGTCCAGTCCAAGTGCTTAAAGTTGCTGTAGGTAGTGCAGGGTAGAGACATGGGCTTAAAAAGGCAGCACCGCAGGTGAGTGGATTGAGTTGTCACCTACAATCGTCCTGTCTCTGACACTGACACCGGCTCAGCGAGACAGTACAGAGACAGTGCACTTTCTTCTGCTTTCAACCATGAGTCACCTTCACCTGCCTTGGCCCCGTCTTACTCGAGGGGGAAAGCAGCTTCCCGCTCATTCTAACGACCCGAGGCTCACTCTCAGTAACAGCCCAAAACCGCCAGCGTCCATTACGGAGGCGCTGGTGAGAACATCTACATGAAAATTACTTTTCACCTTCATCAAGGAGCAGGCGAACACACGGCTAGGTGAAGTAATCTTATTTAGCCGACGAGCTGTTGGTATAATTAGAGAGGAAGAACAGCAAAAGGTCAGGCGGGGTCACCATTTGCATGGGTAAGTAATTTGTAGATTGTCAGTTGGAATCGAGGTGGCAGATGGATGTTCCGGTGGATAGGGTTAAATTAGCCTCAATAATAGGCAATTAGACCGTGATCAATCAGAATGATAGATCTAAGTGGCAATACGCATGGACTGCTCACCGCACAACCTGATTGCGTATTCCCATCCGGACTTGTTTAGCTGCCGGAGAGTGACGACGAGACGGCTCGATGTGTCTGAGGAGTGCGAGAGCGTGTTGCAGCGGAGGTGGATAGAGAGGGTCACGGAAAGGTCGTCTTGTCACCCCAAAGAGCGAAAAGGTCAATATGGCAGGAGGGAGATAGAGGAAGAGGGCTTAGAGAGTGACATGGCAATGAACATATTGTCATCCTTTCACTCATTTTAGACATCGTAAGACTTTTAAAAAATCTGCAGTAAAGAGGTCAAAAAACAAAGAGATTCAGATCAGACGCAGGACTACAGGGGTTCTGCAATGTGTAAGGCTGATATATGTGCAGGGTGGGATGGTGGATTGGTGGTTAGCATGTTTGCCTTTCAGTGCTGGGGTCATGGGTTCGAATTGCCATCTGGGTAGAGTTTCCATGTTCTCCCCGTATCTTCCTACGGAGTCTACTGTTTCTTCCCACAGTCCAAAAACATGGAGGTCCTGGAATCGGGTACTCTAAATTGTCCTGGTGTGTGTATGTGATGGATTAGTGCCCTGTCCTGGGTTTAGCGTAAGATAGTGTAAAGGGTAGGGGACTCTGACCAGGATTAAGTGGATAAAATAATGTATAGATGGATGGATATCTGTGCATTTCCGCTAAATGATTTGACACATCCTGGATGTAAAGATCAAAGCATTTTATGCCACTCTCAGAGCCTAACTATGTATACTAATGTGACTGTTACTACTGAACAAACTCTGACCATTTACCAGACTATGGACTTCAATTCCACCACCTCAAATACAGCTAAAGAGTGTAAGACAATAACAAAAAGAACAATACTGGAGCACAGAGTTAGCCTTTCTATAAAGTAGAGTGAGACAGGACATCCCTGTGTCCTTGTATGCGGAGCAGACCTTTTTATTGCTGCACCACCACTCGCATACTGAGCTGTTATTACGATAATTAGGGGAAAATAAAAATATGTCATGTGTGAGCTCTAATGGATCTGGGTTTAAGCAGAGAGGGAGAAGTCTGCCCAGCGACAGGTTCTGAGAGAGTTCCACCACGCCCCGCTCATCTACACTGGGCCAAAAGCGAGCACTTCCAATAGGAGTGCTAATTAAGGTTCGGCATAAAAGTGTCAATAAAATATGTAGCTCCTGCTCCTGGAGCAGCTTCGGTGTTGCTAGGGAAGCCGGTCCAGAGCGAAGCCCCAGCGAAATGACACGAGGTAAGAAGGATTATGTTATGACATTTGAACGAAGACATCAATCACAGTAATAATCATGACTCTGAGAGATCTCCTTAAACAAGAAAAATGGACTGAGGTGGCACAGATTAAATCAGCTGCCTAATCCACTGAAATTACTATCAGGTTGGCATATAAGTGCTGAGGATAAAACTCCAGGACCGTGTACACAAACTCACATACAGTACATCCCGCACAGTTAGCATCCCCTCCAGGGAGAGCAAATGGGCGTTAAAGGTCTTTCCGATGCTTGTATGTTAGCGAGGCTGCGGCGGCTAATTCGATGGCTTCGATCGTAATCAGCAGAACACTGCCAGGTCCGAGATTAATGGCCCTGTCACCTGTCCGTCGTTGCTCAGCCCCGCCCGCCGGCTGTCATAAATTACTGCTCATAAATAAGACAGAACAATCAGGCAGAGTCTATCAATTTAGCCCGCGACCGGCCCACACTTCTCAGGTCTGACAATCAAATGCTAATGTTATTTTGCTCTAAAGGCTAGCCTGTCAATTAAGAAAGGTCTTGGAAGGGACAGCAGTGCTATGAATATGAGAGCTAGATTAAACACCTGTCATGTGAAGTGAAGGTAGGCAGCGCAGCTGAAATGGACCTGTGGGTTCAGGATAGGAAGGTGGTAGTGGCAAAAACTTCCTTTCAAAGACTTTAGGTTGGTACGCCTGTGTGCTAATTCATTATGTCTTTGCCAGTTTATTTGGATTGATGTATGACAAGCATGTGCAACATGAGCATCCAGTCAAAACATGATTAGCTCAAGAGGCATTTTGAATTGTTTAATATAATGTGGTTTAAAAGCATTTGATTCACTTTATTCAACAGTCAGTATGCTGATCGTCAGCTTCTATGCAACAATGGTAACTTTAATGTATTGTTGACTGTTAACTGTGTCTAATATTGTTAGAAAACGTTATATTTGGCTTTCAGCTTGTCAGCGGGAAGATTCTGGAAATGAGTCGACAACAATGAAAATAAAAAGAATAAAAATATTCAATATTGTAGAAAATTCATTTGCGTTCATAATTTTATTGAATTATTATTAATTAATTAATTAATTAATTAATTAATAATTATTTAATGGTCATATATGTTATATTCATTAGACATGAAGTGACATATTTCAAACTTTTTTTTTTTGTAATTTCAATGTTGATACTGTTTGAGCACTAATTTACTCAAACTACAAATAAAATATTTTAATAATCTGGAGATTCTGGATTCTGGATTATTATGAGTTACAAGCCAGACTGACAAAATGATTTTTCATGATTCTTTTTTACTGGTATAGTGGTATGAAATGAGCTTTTTAATGCTTAGATTTTACAACAAAAACCCAATGAATGCTGAAGGTTGTGTGTCATTCTGAATATTAAAGCCACATTCTGTAGTATAACTGTAATACAGTGTCTTTGTGTAACCGGGAACATGTAAGAAATGCAGAGTAAATGTGACAGAAGTGACCTGGTACTCGTAGGCCGTGTAAGGCAGTAGCTTGTGGTCGTGGTGTGAGGTGGAGACATTGTGGTAGATGAGCGTGGCTGCAGATGGGCCCTCTGGGTCCTCGCCCAGCCTCCGGTAAAGCTCATAGTGCAGCAGCTTGCCGTTAGCCTGGGCCGGAGGAGACCACGAGAGCAGAAAAATGGTCTGCATTCCTTTGGAGTTTGTCTGCAGCTCTAGCAGGGGCGCAGACTGACCAGCAGGGGGCGCCTCCTGCGTCTGAACGGAGGACCAGTCGCTCGCGGCGCAGCCGAGCAGCGTGCAGGCCTCCACTCTCACTTCATACCTGCACAACAGCCGCATACAGAAATATAAAGCAATTACACTGAGCATTTCACCCCCATGTCCCAGTACACATGCACAGCACAGATGGCCTGAGTTCAAATAAGCTTTAACTGGTTGCACAGAATCTGTTACTGTTCATAAGGCAATCTTTAAACCCATTTAGATTTTATTTGACACAGGGTTATGTGGGGGATATAAAAAGTCATTCTGCTTTGGGAAACATTGCGCCTGCAATCTTAAACCACTTAACAAGAGCCCTAAAAATACATTTGTTGTAATTAAATTTGTAATGGAATTAAATTCCTGTTTCAAAAGCAAGTCGCTTGGCCTGAAAGACACAAAACAGTGTGTCTTTATGGGACAGGGTCAGCGGCAGCCAGACTGAAGGGGAGAGGAGAAAGAAGGAAAGGAGAGGAGGAGAATAGAGCGAAGGTCGTCTGACAGAGGTGGCGATGGTGAAATGATAATGCTGATGAGCTATTATTATCCCCTCCGTGCTTATCTGTATTTCACTTCAACATGCGTACACACACACGGCCTTCCGCCATCCTTCATTTGACTGCCTCTCTGCCTTTGACTGTCTTTGTCTAAGCAGGAGAGATGGGAACACAAGGAAAAGCCTCAAGGTTGACTCCCTTCGCTCCTCCTCCGTATCCTTTCTCTTATTTCATCCTTTGAGTCTGTTGATTAGCTGCATCAATTGGTCTATTATTAAAACAGTGTTGTAGGCTTTACAGACAGACGGTGATCTGAACATTTAATTTATAGCAAAATATAACAAAACTAGAGTTCTGCAAGAGCAGCGATTACACTAAAATGTGATTCTGATTAATCACATTTGATAGTAAATAGACTTTACATTTTATATCAATACATCAGCTCACAAGTGATGACACATTTCTATTCAATAACACATTAACATTACATCCATTTTTATTACTAAATATTTCAACAAAACATGAAGACAGAATGTTCTGTACTGATAATAACATCCGTTTTTCTTTTTCTTTCAATAATGAAACCACAAAATAAAGTTTCATTTCTGATCCTCTGTTCTGTTCTCGTCATTGACCCTCTCTTCATTCATGTAAAAAGCTATCTCTCTGTATCTCTCTCTCTCTCTCT
>BRDA01015089.1:0-15860 GCA_036984385.1 Crenuchus spilurus | reverse complement strand
TTCCTAAAAACTTCCTTAATCTGGGATTTTTTTCCCAGAGAGAATGAATGGGGAGCAAAAATGCATGCTCATCTACTGTACTTCTGCTTGACCGATTCGCACCATTTCGGATACACTATATCAGGGCAGGCCCTGATATAGCAACCGCCTTGGGTGCCATAGCAATCGCCTTGGGGCCCATAGCAACCACCTTGGGTGCCATAGCCACCGCCTTGGGACACATAGCAACGGCCTTGGGTGCCATAGCAACTGCCTTGGGACCCATAGCAACGGCCTTGGGTCCCATAGCAACGGCCTTGGGTCCCATAGCAACGGCCTTGGGACCCATAGCAACGGCCTTGGGACCCATAGCAACGGCCTTGGATCCCATAGCAACGGCCTTGGGTCCCATAGCAACCGCCTTGGGTGCCATAGCAACCGCCTTGAGGCCCATAGCAACCGCCTTGGGTGCCATAGCAACGGCCTTGGGTGCCATAGCAACGGCCTTGGGGACCATAGCACCGGCCTTGGGTGCCATAGCAACGGCCTTGGGACCCATAGCAACCGCCTTGGATGCCATAGCAACCGCCTTGGGGGCCATAGCAACCGCCTTGCGGCCTGTAGCAACGGCCTTGCGACCCATAGCAACGGCCTTGGGTGCCATAGCAACCGCCTTGGGTGCCATATCAACCGCCTTGGGTGTCATAGCAACCGCCTTGGGTCCCATAGCAACGACCTTGGGTCCCATAGCAACGGCCTTGGGAGCCATAGCAACCGCCTTGGGTGCCATAGCAACCTCTTTGGGTGCCATAGCAATGGCCTTGGGTGCCATAGCAACGGTCTTGGGTGGCATAGCAACGGCCTTGGGTGGAATAGCAACGGCCTTGGGTGGCATAGCAACGGCCTTGGGTGGAATAGCAACGGCCTTGGGGGCCATAGCAACCACCACAAATACCAAAGCATCACCTTAGAAACCAACTGGGATACCTTAGCTTGTGGGCCATGTTAGCAATGCGCAATATCCCGCGTTTCCTTCAGCAAATGCACTTTTCTAGTTTATTTGTGTCTTACTGCTGCAAATAAGTATTTGAACACCTGCCAATCAGCAAACATTCTGGCCCTCAAAGACCTGTTAGTCCGCCTCTAAAAAGTCCACCTCCATTCCACTTATTCTAAATTAGAAGGTTTGAGGATATCTGAATAAAGACACTTGCCCACCCCACACAATCAGTAAGACTCCAACTACTAACATGGCTAAGACCAAAGAACTGTCCAAAAACACCAGAGACAAGATCTATATCGCAATTGCCAAGCAGCTTGGTAAAAAAAGATCAACTGTTGGAGCATTAATTAGAAAACGGAAGAAGCTAAACATGATTGTCAGTCTCCCTTGGACTGGGGCTCCATGCAAGATCTCACCTCGTGGTGTATCAATGATCTTAAGAAAGGTGAGGAATCAGCCCAGAACTACATGGGAGGAGCTGGTCAATGACGTGAAGAGAGCTGGCACCACTGTTTCTAAGGTTATTGTGGCTAATACACTAAGACGTCATGGTTTAAAGTCATGCATGGCAAGGAAGGTCCCCCTGCTTAAATTAGCACACATCCAGGCCCGTCTTAAGTTTGCCCATGACCATTTGGATGATCTAGAGGAGTCATGGGAAAAAGTGCTGTGGTCAGATGAGACCAAAATAGAACCTTTTGGTCATAATTCTAGGGTGACCATATTTTCATTTGGGAAAACCAGGACACCATGGAGCGGGGGGGGAGGGGGGGCTTTTCTTGCACTCACTTAACATAGGCCCACGTAAACCTACAATAACATGATATTTACAGGTGGTTTATTAAAAATGCTTTTCAGTAAAAGTCAACAACAAAAACTCCAATAACATGGTAATTTTATTGAAAATGCATTTATTCAAAATGCTTAAGTTAACTTTTCCTGTAATGAATGAATAGCACAATGAAATAATGTCTCATCTAAACATCCCTCACTTAACAACAAAAGTTAACAATAACTCTCAACTCCAAGTAACACATGATACTCAGTTACCCTCAATTACGAAATATTGTCTGTTCTGTAGTCTATTGGAAAAAAATTTATTAACAAATGACACAATAACAATAACACACTGTGCACAAGGCTTCCCATTTGTCTCGACCCGGTCTGAAAGCGGGGAAACTCTTTTGTAAATCGTCGGTAAACACTTGAGCTTCGGCATGTTGCTTGCGTACTGACAGTCACGCTGTCTACACTCTGATTAAGGACAGGGCTGCCCTGACTGACGCGGCTCCGGGATTACGTCAAACGCAGCGCCGTGAGCAGTGCCCTAGTGCCTGTAAATTAACATTTTAATGGTCCAGTGAAGGTAATTTAAAAACCAGGACATTTCCTCACTTTTAAAAAAAAACCCGGGACGCCCGGGAAAGGACGTGAAATACGGACATGTCCCGGGAAATACGGACGTTTGGTCAGCCTACATAATTCCACTCGCCGTGTTTGGAGGACAAAGAATGATGAGTACCATCCCAAAAACACCATCCCTACTGTGAAGCATGGGGGTGGAAGCATCATGTTTTGGGGATGTTTTTCTGCACATGAGACAGGACGACTGAACTGTATTAAGGAGAGGATGACCGGGGCCATGTATTGTGAGATTTTGGGGAACAACCTCCTTCCCTCGATTAGAGCATTGAAGATGGGTCGTGGCTGGGTCTTCCAACATGACAAGGACCCAAAGCACACAGCCAGGATAACCAAGGAGTGGCTCCGTAAGAAGCATATCATGGTTCTGGAGTGGACTAGCCAGTCTCCAGACCTAAACCCTATAGAAAATCTTTGGTGGGAGCTCAAACTCAGTGTTTCTAAGTGACAGCCCAGAAACCTGGCTGATCTGGAGAAGATCTGTGTGGAGGAATGGGCCACAATCCCTGCTGCAGTGTGTGCAAACCTGGTTCAAATACTTATTTGCAGCAGTAACACACAAATACATTATTAAAAAATCATACATTGTGATTTCCAGATTTTTTCTTTTAGATTATGTCTCTCGCAGTGGACATGCACCTAAGATGAACATTTCAGACCCCTCCATGATTTCTAAGTGGGAGAACTTGCAAATTCCTGTACATGTTCTGTGTGATGTTCTCACTATGAAGTCACGTTTTACCACTTCCTAAACTCCTGATTTTAATGTGGATCTGCATTGTAGATGAGCAGCTGAATGGAAGATCTGTTGCCTCAGTGGACATTTGGAGCAGACTGTGGCTTTTGTGTTGATACTGTTTAATAGAACTGCTGGCACGTATAATGAAAGTTGAACTGAATGTGAAAGTACGTAATGGAGTTTGCATATTTTGCTGGTCAGAGATGGAGATACTCGGGTGGAGCATCTTCTAAATGACAACATTACAGGAGAAGGAAAAAACGAATGAGCTTTTAATGGGTATCAATGTAAACATGTTTTTCTAAGTCATCTGGGGCATTTTCTTTTAATCCAATTAAGATAAAATTTAGATACAATGTAAAAAATAACAGACATTTTCAAATAATGTCAGAAACTGAAAAATGATCAATTGAGACTTTTTTGTTTTTTCCATATGAAGTCTTTATTTATAGGTCTGTGTTTGAGTAAAATGAAAATTTTTTGTTTTATTCTATAAACTAGACATTTCCACCAAATTCCAATTAAAAATATTCTCATTTAGAGCATGTATTTACAGGAAATTAACAACTAGTCAATATATATACAAAAATCCAGCTTTCAGATCTTAAATAATGAAAAAAAAACTAAACGGAACTAAATGTTTTAACTGAGCAAGAGTTCAAAAGTCATTATTTGGTGGAATAAGTCTGATTTGTTCATGAACTCCAGCAGTCTTTCACATTACTGTTGTGTGGCATCCCCTCCTGGATCTAAAATTCAAGCAGCTTGACTTTGTTTGATGGCTTGTAGACCACCAATCGACCTCTTTTCACTGTGGTTCAGGTCTGGAAATTGGGCTGGACATTTGGAGTGATCTGATTCTGTTTTTCCAGAGCTGTATTTAGTACCACTCAATGTAATCACACTCTGTTTCACTGGTGCCCAATCCTTGTTCTGGAGATCTACCATACTGCTCCTTTGGTTCCAACCTTCATGTAACACTCCTGATCCAGGTAATGAAGGGTCATTAATCAGACTTAGATGTGTTTGTTTATATATGTACATTTACAACATTTAGCAGACGCTCTAATCCATGGTGTTTATCCACAACAGTGTTTTGTGTCCATTAAGAGAATTATCTCAGCTAGTACTGACAGTTTGGAGTCCAAACTACTCTTCAATTCACTGTTAGAGCAAAATTACTTATACCTAAAAAGAAAGATACACAATTATACACAATATAAGAGCATTACAATAAGTTTGAAGCCGAGCTGTACTAGAAGCTCAAAGCGTTTGACGGGCAACTCGAGACTTGACCGTTGCCATTAGGTAGAGAGGGGCTGGTCCATTTCTTGTTTTGTAGGCGAGCATCAGGGTTTGAATCTGATGCGAGCAGCTACAGGGAGCCAGTGATGTAAACGCAGCAGTGAGGTGATGTGAGAGAACTTGGGCTGATTGAAGACCAGCTGAGCATCTGCATTCTGGATCAGCTGCAGGGGCCTGATGGCTCATATAGGAAGACCAGCCAGGAGGTTCTTCAGGGTGATAAATCTCCAAGACCAGGATTGGCAGCCCTGCACTGTTTCATTGGGTAAACAATACTGAGTGAAATGAGAACGTTAACATACTCACTGACCACTTTATTTTAAAAGGTAATTGGTACCTTATAGTTCTGAAGAGGAAAGAATCAAAACAATCTCCTTAACATCTCCCACACTGACAGAAAACAATGAGATTGTCGAGCATTAACGAGACTTTAGTACTAATAAATATAAAGTGTGACCTGTTTACCTTTTTGCATTAATTTACAAGTGTAAATGAGCTTTTTCACAGTTTTCTCATTTTTGTAGATTGCACACCAATCAGGTGAACTATTTTGTTCATTAATTGATCAGTGAGTTGAAGTACAAGATGGGAGCTTCTAACAAAGTGGACAGTGAGTGTTTATAGTTTGTGAGTCATTGCACCAGATAAGAGTATGGAACCTGTTTTACTGCACTTTTTGCTTTAAAAAGTAGTTTTCTTGTGTTTTTCTCACTATTTCAAATAGTGCTTTAATATTTGTTCAGACATGGTTAAAAAGACTAAGACATTGCAGTGATGATTGGACCCATATTTGTTGACTGTTGGTGATGACACAGGCCATGCATGTTTAGCATGACTGAAAGCATAATTACAGTGTTGTTTCCTGTCACTGGGTTGTTCACATGAGTACTTTTAACATTAAATACAACTATTTTAATCTAATATTTGTCTATGTTTTATTGATGTTGATGTTTCAGTGATCTACAGTCTTATTCTGTCAGCATCTTGGTTGAACTTTATCTGCATAGCCCTAAAAGTACAATAAAAACAGTCATACACCAAAAATTCAGAATATAAACAGTCATATGTTTTATATTCATTATATGTAAAGTTACATATTTTAAGCCTTTTTGGTTTTAATGTTGATTAGTTTGTCTTATAGCTCATAAAAATAAAGAATCCAGAATCTCACATTATTAAAGATCATAAACAGTATAAATACTGTATATCTCTCAGTGCTGCTGTTGGTCCACTGTGTTTAGTCCAGTGTCAACACCTACCAGGAGATTTTATTGCACTTCATCCTTCCATCTGGTGACAAGCTTTATGGAGATGCCCATCATCTTCCGCTTATCCATATACGGGTCACGCAGGTAACAACCCAAAAAATGTAGACCAGACGACCGTCTCCCCAGTCACCTCTTCTAGCTTATATGGGAGGATGCCGAGGCCAGCTGAGAGATATCTCTCCAGTGTGTCCTGGGTCTCCGCCGGGGTCTCCTCCCAGTTGAACATGCCCTAAACATCTCACCAGGGAGGCATCCAGGAGGCATCCTAAACACCAGAACCACCTCAACTGGCTCCTCTCGACATGGAGGAGCAGTGGCTCTACTCCGAGTCTTTCCCTGATGTCTTTCTCACCCTATCTTTAAGGGAGAGCCCAGACATCTTATGAAAATATTTAATTTATGCTTCTTGTATCCACAATCTTTCTTTCGGTCACTACCCAAAGTTCAGGACCAAGTGAGGATTGAAAAATAGAGCTTTGGCTTCTATCTCAGCTCTATCTTCACCAAGACAGACCGGTAGAGCCCGCATCACTGTGGATGCTAAACCGAGCTGCCTGTCCATCTCCCGCTCCCTCTTACCCTCACTTGTGAACAAGACCCCGAAATACTTAAACTCCTCCACTTGAGGCAAGGACATCCTCACAACCTGGAGAAAGCACTCCACTATTTTCCGGCTCAGATTTGGAAGTGCTGATTCCCACCTCAGCCGATTCACACTTGGCTGCAAACTGGTCTAGTGAGAGCTGGAGGTCCTGGTGTGATGAGTTTTGTATTTTTTCTGAAAAATCATAGTCGTCATGGGTCCCAGCAACTATCACAGAGTCAGCGGAAGTTTTTAATTGCTCAAATGTTTCTCTTTGATGGCACAGGAGGCTTAATGGACATTATCCAAAAATTATTCAGGAGGAATAGTATGAGACCAACAGGAGTCATGAGATACTTCTTGCCCAGTAATTTATTTCAGAGAGATTATATATAGAGATTCTTGTCTTTAGTAAATGTGAGGCAAGTCTGAGCACAATGTGGGACTTGACTGAGATCTGTAACAAAACATTAGGCCATTTTGGACCAAATCTGGCCTAGTTTAATTCAGCCAACTGTATCATCCCCAAGTTATGCTTTAATTGAGGTTATATTGAGTTCTGGCACCATGATGGTTTGTACAGAGTGGTTGTATCATTAAATTCCTTCGCTCTGTAAAGGCAAGTGTGAATATTAGTTTTAATAGTGTGTCATTGGCGTTGTAGTAAAGTGTTATAGTCTAGTGTAGAATTATCTTGGGAATAGTATTACATGGTCAGCTCTCTTAGATGATGTGAAAAGATCACTATCAGCTACTAGCTTGGTCATTTGAAGTGGGGGATTGAGCTAGCTGGGCTTTGCATGGCTTCGCTGCCCTTGGGACAAGCAAATACTTCAGCACCTTAAATAGAAACCTTCATGTTTAGCGTTAACCACAGCAGTGAATACAAAACCCCCAAAGAGGAGGAGGAGAAAAGTTCAGAGCCATCAAATCAAATCTTAGAGACAGCAGCTCAGACCAACATGCTTACTGAAGAGTCTCCAGTTGTCTTTAATGTAGACAGACTTTGAAGAGTCTCAGAAAGAAGAAGAAAGCGAGTATGCTCTTAGTATTGGATGAGAAATGAATGAGCTCCTACTGAGATTAGTTTTATTGTGCTGGCAAATATGAGCATAAAGTGAGACTTTGTTGAGATCTTGTGCAGTTGAGGTCTTCAGGAAAAATGTCTGATCAGCTTAAGGCTCCTTTTATTTTCCTAGTGTCTGTGAGACACTACTGAGACATTAAGGAGACCTTGGGAGAAAATCCTTAAAGCAAAGCTGAAACTGGTTTGAGGTTCATGGGAAGGTCAGTTATGTAATAGTGTTTGTCACTGTGAGTGACCTCAGCACCCAAATGGCCCTTGATTTGGAGGGTAAACAGGGCATATACAGTATATATATATATATATATCACTGCTTCAATAGACCTGCAAATTCAGCTACTTCCTTCACACTCTAGCATTTGGTGCCCAAATACAATCCTTCTAATCACCAACATCAGCTTCATGACCCATTTTCCACACATTGAATGAGACATTCACTGCACTGTACCACCTCTCCTCAATCTATGAGTCCTGTCACAGACCCTGCAGGTATTTATAGCCTGATCATCCTCATGCAGCGCTACCTGCAGGAGCCGGAAGTTACTACCACGTTACTACCAGATTATCCTCTAGGTTTCCACTCTGTAGTGTTACCACCAAACAAAGGCACGTGAGCTTATTGAAGAGTACAATTCTGATCAGTGTACAGTTACATGTACTAGTACAAGCATTGCTCAATGCATTCTACCATCTGCCCCCATTCTCCAATCCCCTGTCCTCACCATCTCACGCCATTGTGAGGGGTTGGGGTGTTGAACGCGGGCTAAAATTAGCCTATTGATGTAAGCTGGCATTCCAACAATCAGCACACACTCCCACCTACACCCCCACGTCCCACAGTGGGCTGAGTGTAGAGAGGGGGAGAAAGGAAACTTGGTTTGGAGAGAACTGTCCAGGGTCACCCTTCACCTTCATCTAAAACGTCCAGACTACTTCAGGTAAGACACCTTAATGGAATTCCAGTCAGCCTGAGAAGTGGTAGATGATGATGAGCTGCTTGACTGTGATGATAAAAGGCCTACAAAGTGTCTTCTCCCTGCTGTACTAACCTGCATGCCCAAATGAATGGCGTCCAGTATCAAAATGTCTTGTGAAGACCAAAGACGGACAGGAACAGGCCAGTAGAAGTGGGCTTATTCTTCTTGGCTATTAAACGTAGCATATACATACTACAAGATCAGCTTTCTGTATGTCTTTGTTATACTAAAGGAGAAAATAATCATCCATTAGCGTACACATATGTACTGTGATACATGACCTCAGAGAACCTCAGTACTAAAGACTAAAGCAGTGGGTTCTCACTCCCAAAGAACACAAACCTAAAAAAACAATACATGTAAAGTTTTAAGGCTTTTTTGGTCTTAATGTTGACTTACAGCTCATTAAAGTCAAAATCCAGAATCTCAAATGATCAGAACATTTAAGTGATGTGTACGGAGTGTAACATACGAGTTAAAAATGAACCATATTCTAATCTGTTTGTATGTATAATGTATAACAACCAGCATTTCTAATCATTTCCACAGATGATGTACTGTATGTTGGACCATGTTCTGCTCCACAGTCATGGTGTAATATAACTCTTCCCTGCAATACATGCAAACATCTTTGGCTCATATTTTGACCCTGACACAACGTCCATTGTGGGCTTATAGTATGACTGTGTAAAAATAGAGGAGCCCACATTTCACGAAGCTTTTAATAAGAGCAGGTTGGCACAGGAGCTGACTGAATGGAGTCAGTGGAGTGCTGAATGTTTGGCTTGGCATGATCAAGGTTAGATTTCTCCGTAGTGCATTTAACGCACTGGGACACAATGTCCGATCAGCAGCAAATGATTCATTACTCTTCAGCACCATGTGACATCTATCTTGCCATGTTCAGCTCATATCGAGTCAGTGTATTTTAAGGTGGGTGCTACCTTTGCCCTTTTGAACATGAGCTGCTCAAAGTCAATTGATTTAAAGAATCACTGAATGAGTTAAGGATGGTTTGCTTTAAGACTCACTGAAGCATCCTTTTTTTACCCAGCAGTGGCATCACTGTGGCTCCAAAAGCATTTTCCAAAAGCAACTTATCTTATTGCTCAAATGTTTCTCTCTGACAGCTCAAGAGACTCAAAAGAAATTTGACAGGAGCTAAAAAGGAGACATGAGATACTTCTGGCCCACATTATAATCTTCACAGCATCACAACTGAGAAGTCCTGGATGAGAAGTGGTTCATTTTGAATATTATATATTGTAGTTTCTCAAATCTGAGCACAATGAGACGTTACTGAGATATATACTAACACATTGAGATTTCTGAGCGCCTTTTCTCAGGAGAAACATCTGAAAAGCTAAAGTCCCTTCTGTCTCCATCTTGTCTAGGAACAACTACTGAGAAGTTAAGGACATCTCATTTATTGCTCTTAAGTGGTCCTTTACCGTGAGAAAGTGAGCCAAATAGAGCGAGAGTGGTGATAAATGTCCTGCTATCATGAACTCCATGAACTAACTCAGTCATTTCAAGTGATGTTTATTGCATGATTTATCCCTTCATCAAGGCCTTTTATCAGCCATCAAACCAGTAAGGTGCTACACAGGTTATACTTTGTAAAATCATTGTTACATACACAGTAATATCAAAATATTATGATCACCCCTGATGTGCAATGAACCCGACCCAAGACGTCGCAGATGTCACATGACAGGGTTTACTGCTGCTATAAATATGTGAGCACACCAGTCAATTGTAGCAGAGAGTAAACCCATCATTATGGGCAAAGGACGTGATTTGACTGTCATAATGGTGTCCCGCTAACTTTGTGGCATGTTCTAGAGCTGCTCTACTGAAAGTGTGCTGAGAACACTGAAAGCATTGAGAGCATTAAAAATGGATCATTGATGCCAGATAGGAACGACTCTGACGAGTGGTACAGAGCAATTAAGACACCACAGTGGATCAGTTAACCTCTATAATGAACACAAGCCTGTGAAGCAGACATATGGTTCATGGTGATAATATTGTGATATAACTGTGTACATCACAAATATCTCTATCATTTTTATACTTCTGCTCAAGAATGACTATGCAAAAAATTGTCCGTGTTCTCTCTGGGCGGGTAGATGGCTACCTACCTCTCCCTATCACTTTCACATTGCAATGTCCGCTGGCTCAGGCGTCTATTGATTGGTCCATTCAGAGCTGGGAACCCTGAGCTTTCCTCCGAGCGTGTTAGCTCCCCAGTGACGGTGTATCAGCGGTAGTTAGAAAAGAGGCGGTGGCTACATCACACGCAACGGAGGAGGCTTGTGCTCGTCTTCACCCTCCTAGAGTCAGGGACAGTGCAAAAGTGATGGGGAGAGGCCCCCAGCAGATGGGATGGTTTAACTGACTACTACATTGGGAAGGGGAGAATATTGGCAAACATTTCTGAGGTTTTGTTACAGCACCAACAGAATGTAGTGTTATGATACCCCAACTGGTGCCTTTTGTGTGCTTTATATGTATTTAAACCTTTTAGGAAAAGCCAGCATGTCTCGATTCAGCACGCTTTCAGCCCGTGAGAGGAAGATGCAGGCTGCTGCCATTTGTCGTGAAGTCCACGGCAATGCTAATGGTACAAAATCTACAGCAAGTCTGACTCCCCCACCAAAAACCCTAACCAGGGGAATCCCCCACCACCACTCTAACCTACTCTAAAACACTAAAGAATTGTCAAAACTTAAATTACATCAGGATTACAGTACCACATAAAAATTATAACATGGTGAAAAAGTTCATTTGTAACCATAATTGAATTTAAAAATGTAAACGGTCATATTTTATAGCCAATATGTATGTTTTTTTACATTTATGTGTATTTGGAAGATTTGAAAGTAGCTCTAGCACATTTTTAGCTCAAAACAATGTGTGCCTAATTTACTGAATATGATATAATAGATTATAAGTGATGCTAACACTCTGAAATGCATGTAGTTGAAATTTTGCCTTCAGATAAATGCATCAACAAGCTCTGATGCATTTTTACAAAAAATAAACACCATATTGAACATGCAGGTGTGTCAAACTTGGTTCTTTCAAGGACACAGCTCTGCAGAGATTTTCCCCTTTTCTAATCTTTTGAACTGAACTTGTGAAGGCCTTGCTAATTAGCTTAGCATTTGTTTAATGAGATGGAATGCTAAACTCTACAATGCTACGATTTGACACCCCCTTTATGGAACCAAACACTTTGAGCCAACCCTCAAGTGTCACGCCACCTAGCTAGGCACCTTTTGAAGAATTCCAGGGCAAGGTTTAGAGCACAGGTCATGGACGCATTCCCCTTTGCTAGCCAAAAATATGCTAGCTGAAGGCTGCTTTGTTAGCTTTAGCAATGGATCCTTTTGTCACTGGCGTTTGGAAAAGGTTTATTTTGGTGTTGAGTTGTAATGTTGGGGGGAGGGACATAGCAGTGGGGGTGGACGGTGGACAGTGGACAACTGTGAGGTGGTTGGAGTGAGGACAGAGTGAAGATTGTTGACAGCTGCGATGCTTTCCGTTTCTCCAGCCAAGCCTCCTGTACTTTAGATGGGCGCTGACATCCCTACAGAGTTTTCAGGGCCACATTATATAAATCACAGAAATACCACAGCAGGAGTGTCTTCATTAAAGTGGTAGACACTGAAAGCAATGTTCTCTCGGCTCCTTCAGGTCCAATTGTGTAGCATATGTTTTCATACCTGAACGTTTTAAAAAAGTTAAGTAAATGTTGAAAGTCCAGGGGTGGTTTTAGCATTAAGCAAAGCTAGGCAGCTGGATAGGACAATAGCCAGGGATCCCATATCAGACAGATTATACTGTATGTGAAGAAAATGAGTTTCAAAATGCATATCCATTTTTAACGCTTTCATCCATGGAGGTCATTACAGTGGACAGTTATTTATAAGTCTTTATCTTCTATATACATTTGTTTCAATGTTTGCTTGACAGAAATCCTGTAGCTGGTGGTCAATAACTGCAAGTGTAACAAAACACATGGTAAATTGGCATGACTGACAGAGGTTAATAAAACAGATTTTTGGAGAATTGTTGATTTTATCATGACTTGTGCAAAAAAGGACTAATCAGCTGTGACTCACAATAGTAGAGTTATTGTAGTGTGCTGAAAATTTGAACAAATACAACTTCCAGATCCCTCCCCCTCCCTCTCCACTGCACTCCAGCCCTGCCTCCAAAGGCCCTGGAGGGGGCCAGTCCTCAGTTAGCACTTTTCCACCAAAATAACTCTGGTTCTTGAACTGGTGCCGTTCGGGCTTATGAGAACCTCGGTGCTTTTTAGTGAACCAGCCCGCGTTTCCACTAGTTGAACCGAGGATACGTCACGGTGTACGTCATCAACAAAGCGGAATTATAAACAAAGATGGCATCGACTACATGCGAGCATTTGTGCTCTTGGTACAAATGTTTGTTTCACTTCACAAGTCAAATCTAGAGCCGGTACTTTCCCTCGTCCAGCTCCACTGCGCGATAGCTCCTTTTTAGAATCTCTGTAGTCCTTTTTTAGCTTATTTATCACTCGCTCTCTTAAATGAACAAAACCTGCCCGAGCTAAATCCTCCACCAGCTCGCTGTAGAGTTTCTCTTTTCTAATACTCCCCTCAAGTTTCTCCTGAAACTCTGGAGAACACCAAATAGATAACAAAAACTTTTTTTTTTTTCTTCAGTGGACCACTGTACGCTACGAGTCGCCTCAGTGTGCAGGCGCATTTGGTTCGCACTGAAAAACCAAGTATTTTTTGGTTCCCGCTTCGAACGAACGTTCCTGGTTCGGGCCGGTATTTTTGTTGGTGGAAATGCGCCGAACGGTTCAAAATTAGGTTCGTGAACCAGAACGGTGCCGGTTCTGTGTTGGTGGAAAAGCGCTAAGTGTGTAAAGGAGAAGGTGATCAACACTCTGTCAAATACTCCTACTGGCTCTGACTGGTTCTTTTAATTCAGGTGTGGTAAATTCTTGGAGCACTGTGAGGAGGCAGAAGAGCCTGATTTATTGACAGATGATCTGGTTTATCTACTACTGTTGGGACACAGTGACAGTTGACAAAAAGTTATCTTTACTCAGTTTACCCAGCCTTAAAACGAACTTAATCAGAAAAGGAAATAAAATGATATATAAATACAAAACAATCAAATGTTATAATAACCAGATCTGGGGATCTCATTCCTTTCTTTTGCATTGGGCCTCAATACCACTACAGTTTAGTGTAGTCAGTACAACTTTAATTACATTCATTACATCACAATCTGATGCAATCTTGATTAGAACTACCCTAGTGATGGTCAAGTACATTTTCTTTTTTTAAAGTGTAAGGGTTATTATCTAGCACCTTCCTGGAAACAGTGTAAACTGACTGAAGTGAGGAATGGAAGTCTGGATCTGAGGAGTGTAAGAGGTTAAGGTACTTTGGTCCTACAGGAATGAAGTTTAAGCCTAATCCTAACACATCCTCAGAAGGAAATAGAAAGTAACTCTATATGAGTGACCTTCTGACAGCTTGAGTAAGTTGCATATCTTCGTGCTTTGTACTCACAATACACTGACCTGTCATTTAACGACTGTCTATATGAAATAGTGAAATAACATCACAGTATACAGTCACTGGCCACTTCATTAGGTACACATACATTGTATCTACACTCGATGTCTGTTTTAGCTCCACTGATCATACAGGTGCACAGAGTGTAGTCCATGTGTTTCATTGGTCAGAACCCACACAGAGCAGGTGAGTCATTCTCAGTACTACAGTGACACTGATGTGGTGGTGATGTGTTAATGTGTGTTGTGCTGGTATTACCACACCACCACCACATCAGGGTCACTGCGGTGCTGTTTATGATTGATGGAGCTGATCAAATGGACAATGAGTGTAGATAGTGTTGTGTATTGTACCTAATAGATAATGTAGTGCACCTAATATGCTATGGTAAATACATTCCATTTGGATCTCATCACTACTGTGATGTCACAACCGTTAATATATTTATGTTATACATTTAGCAGTTGGACTCATTCATTTAGGCTTAAGTTTTAGCCTGGACTGCAGTGCAGCCCATCAGACAATCATATATCAGTCTTAAAGGGACAGTAACAAAAAATTAAAATTAAAGAATGTTGCTTTGAATAAGCTAGAGTTATATCTATTGGCAAAAGCTGAACAATTGTGACAATAACACAAAAGTAATGTATTGGCTGTTGAGTATTAATGCTTAACCTGGTTAATATATCTATATAAATGTCACACAGTGTGCTTTATAATGTCATTTGTCTACGTATTGGTGTTATTCTGCACATTGGCATATTAGCTGTATGAGAAAATAGCCTAAATGGACTTGTACATCAATTTTTATCTGACTGTCTTACCTTTCTATGGAAAGGTTCTTCAGGGAACCAGAAGTGGTTCTTCTATGGCATCATTTTGAAACCCATTTTTAGAAGCCTGTACGCTAGAACCATGGCTGACAGCCATAGGGCACACTGTGTAGTGTCTATAAAGGTGTCATTTTTGTAACGATGTATAACATTGTCAATGCCTGATATTTAGGTGATACAATGGACCTCGGTAAAAAGCTCTCCACCCCTAAAGACATCATGCTGGAGGAGCTTTCTCTCCTCTCCAACCGAGGCTCCCGCCTATTCAAGATGCGCCAGCGGAGGTCGGAGAAGTACACCTTTGAAAGTATCCAGAATGAAGCCAATGCACTGCTGAACGTAAGTAAACCATAATAACATATTATGTGCCCAAATGTTGACTCTTCAGTTTTTCATTGAAGTTAGGAGGCTAATTAAGCTATCAAACTATGCCAATTAATCTTAAATCTGAATTGTTCCAGTGGTCTTGTGTTCTTATCTATGTTAACAGAACCTATGTTACTAGGATCCAATGTTATTAGGGTCCTATATTTTCAGATTCATGTGTTCCTAAGGTTCAATACTCATAAACCTCAAGTGTATGCCTGTTAGAGCCCTATAGTAGTGAGTGCTGGGGAACAGAAAACCCTCTTGATTAGTACAGTAGCCCATGTTATAATAAATGAATGCAGAGCTGGAGAACATCTTTTTCAGGTTCCCGTTGTGCTGATGTAGAGTCAGGGAATAGGACCTTGAGAACATAAGACCTTGGGAACGTATGGCCCTGAGACTCTAACGTTTGAAGCTTGAATGTGATGACTTATGTATATGTGTGATTAGTAGCTACATTAGCCTCACAGCATCTGTGTGAAACTAAACAAACTTATAGCTAATTGATTCAATGACATCAACTTCATATTTTATATTTATATATAAATATATCACAATAATTTATTAGTATGGTGTAGAGCCTCCTTTTGTGGCCAACACAGCATCAATTCGTCTTGTGAATGACATATACAAGTCCTGCACAGTGGTGAGAGGGATTTTAAGCCATTCTTCTTGCAGGATAGTGGTCAGGTCACTACGTGATGCTGGTGGAG
>BRDA01015084.1:0-14760 GCA_036984385.1 Crenuchus spilurus | reverse complement strand
GAGAGATAGATAGATAGATAGATAGATAGATAGATAGATAGATAGATAGATAGATAGATAGATAGATAGATAGATAGAGAGAGAGAGAGACAGAGACAGACAGACAGAGAGAGACAGACAGACAGAGAGAGACAGACAGAGACAGACAGACAGAGAGAGACAGAGAGCAGCTAGAATCTTGTTGGCCTTTGATGTGTGTGTTTACATTTTGCTTTAGTTCCTCACACGTCTTTGAAAAAGACAATTACAGGAAGTTACTGAATAACCTTCAGAGCTGTTTGTAGCTAATATTCTCTTTATCACACGTCCATTTACTTCACCAGTGTGCTCACAAAGCCATTAGAACGGGAAAGTGTGCGAGAGAGAGAATGAGAGAGGGAGGTTGAGAAAGAGATGCAAATTGTGCTTATTACAGATCTGTTTACAGCTGCTTAGAGCTATTGTCAGCCTACTGCTTCACCACTACAGTCAGAAAGGGACTGGAACTGTGAAGTCGGCGTGAAAGAGGAGAGAATGTGTGAGAGGAACAACCAGGGAGAAAGAGAAACAACTAGAAATGTGGAAAGAGGTGAAAGATTGGCACAGTGGTCAGTGCTGAAGGCTCTTACACACACACACACACACACACACACACACACACACACACACACACAGACACACACACACACTGCCAGTCTCCTTCTGAATGGAAGTGCTTAGTGTGCAGTGTTGTGGATTTGAGCCAAGCCAAACAAAGACATGCTCCCTCTCTACTGGTGAGGAGGCATGGAGAGTTAAGAAGACAATGAGCCCGTCTTACACTGTGTGTGTGTGTGTGTGTGTGTGTGTGTGTGCTGTGTGTGTGTGCGGTGTGTGTACTGCTGACTCTGGCTTCTGCGGTGCACTGTGTATTTGTGGAGCTCCTTTCACAGAGTGTGCCTGTTCTTTATCGTGCTCAGGTTCCCCTGGTGCTGTCACACACTCACACACGCTGCAGAAGGCTGATTACTCCTTCCCGCCCAAACAGAGACAGTTGGCCTTATCAGCTCCCTTCTATCACAGCTGCAGCTCAGTGTGGCTCAGGATGGATGTTGACTCTGTGTTTTAAGCCTTGACCATCATTTAGCAAACACCATTTACTCCTAATGTAGGTTATCATGCAGTGAATTACACTGGAGTCGTCTAAAGAACTTATGCAAAATGAAAAGCAAACATGTTCAGATAAGGTTAACTCGCTTATTTAGCAAATGCTTCTGACATGCTGGGTGGCTACTGACATTTATTGAGGACAGTGTGTGTATATGTTGTATGTGGTGGGTGTGTATTCAGCAGACGCTCTTGTCAAGTTAAACAAGTTAAACAAGTGAATGTAGGGTTAGGAGTCTTGCCCAAGGACTTAGCTTGGTGTGCTAAGAAACAGCTAAGAAACAGACAGCCGCTACGCAATTATGTCAGAATATACTACTATATTGTGTGACTTGCAAGCTGAAAATATGTTGACAGCGAACAACTGACAATTGACAATATGGAAGGGGTTGGCAGTTGACCTAGCCTATGCTAGGCTAGCCCATCCTATCCTAGCCCACAGATGCCTTCTTTTGTGACAGCTTTTGAAAGGATGGACAAGCTTCACAAAGTAAATTCATGGATTTAAGTTAATATATTTGTTAGAATTTATGTTTTCTACATAACATTTCTAGTTTAAAGTGCTCAGCTCCTGAACAGGACAAGTTAGTTTAAACTAGGCAGGTTGGAATAGACACCAAGCTAACATTAGCTCTATTAAAAGGCAAAAAAGACAGATCGACAGTCTTAATTGTCAAATGCATACAATGTCAATATAATTAAATATAAAGAATATTGCCTTATGAAATGTTTTGAGAAATACTGGTTTGTGTTTTAAGGTTAAATCTGTTTTTTTCCCATTCTTTAAAGCTTGTCCAACCTAGCAACAGTTGCTATAAAAGAATGCATTAGTAAGTGGAGCAAAGCCCATATACTGTATGCTTCACTTAGTTTAATTCAATGGGAATGTGTGGTTTCATTTTTGGAGTGTATCGGATAGCATTAAATGTTTGTGTGGAGCTGACCACAGAGCTTTGGTTAGTGTGTGTGTGTGTGTGTGTGTGTTTGTCACACATCTTTGCTGGAAGTTCACTGTTATTTGTCTGCTCATACATCTGGGTGTATCTGTTTATCCATCTTTTTGTATGCATCCTGTTTTCTCTCTATCTCTGAGTGTGTGTGTGTGTAGCAGCTTGGAGCAGCTCCTCTAACCCCGGGGCTCTACTCAACCCTTCTGCCCCACCGGAGCAGGGTGCATCGGGGTGAGAAGTGGGGGTGGATAGGCTGTGGGAGTGTGTATATGTGTGTGAATGCAAGGGGGTGGCTGGATTGCACTACTTAAATGGGTCATAGCATTGCCACGGCATGTCCAAAGCACACATTAAAGAAGCCAATAAGTGACTGCCCCGGGTGTGTGTGCATCTCTATGTAAGTGTTTGAGTGAGTGTGTGAGTCTATATAGTGACCCAGTTTTTCCCATTGCTTTTAGAACATCACCTAATGTAATCCCACTGTTAGCTCACCATATAAAGTCCAATAAGCAAGCCAGTGTGAGTGTGTGTGGTAGTAAATACACTCACACACACACACACACACATGTGCACACACATAATTGGTTTATTTATGGCAGTTTATCTTAAACAGTGATAAAACCCCATATGCTGCTTGCAGAACACAAATACTACAGAAGGAAGGTCTACCTCAGTGTGAAATTAGTTTAATTGATGTATAGAGAGTAAGCAGTGAGATAATTTTCTGTAGTAAAATACTGTAGGGCATTGTTCATAGCATTACATGACAACTAATATAAACCAACATAAAGTGCTTATTATAAGGCTACATTTGCATCCTTTATGCATACTATAATAAACTTACTGGATTTTTATTAGAATAAGAATTTATAAACATGTATCTAAGTTGTCATGAGAAGCAGTATAGGTTGAAAGTTCTTATAATGTTATTACAACCATACAACAATATTGAAATATTACATATTGCATATACTTAAGATGCTTTCATTTGCAAGGACATTATCTGTTCAGCATGGCAATAATATTGTGTCATGTTGCATGATACTGGAAGACATTTTCACCATCTCTGATATGTATCACATTTTTATTGCTTGTTTGTTTAAGCAAGAAGATACACCATCAAAAAATCACTGCAATGATTTTTATTCAACTTTTCACATGCCTAACACAATCCAATTAACATGCCTAATTATTCTTTCTTTGTAATGAAACATGTGTTACTTGAACTACTGATAGTATTCCCAATATGTTTAGAAAAGCACATCATTGTGCTGCAGTATTGTCCTTACCATAGTGCCATTTGGAGGATAAATTATATCATTAAGCTGGCTACAGGTGATGCTTTATTATGATATCGTGTTCAAAGCGTATCCCAGAATCCTTTTCTCATTCTTCCTGAGCTAGAGCGATGGATTGTCTGCACATGCTCAGAGCTTCCTGACCTTCCCTGCTGTTTCCCATTCTCTTAAGCTAATGTGTGTCTTCCTAATGCGCCATGTCCCCCACACCCCAATATTAGCATAGGAGTGTATTGCTGTTTAAGCGAAGACCCCCAGGGAGAGAGGGAGAGGGAGAACGAGGGAGGTTGGGGGTTTGGGGGTTGGGGTTTGTGTTCTGCAGGAAAGAATCTGACATCTGAAAAGAAGCCCACAAATTTGTTCTTTCATTCTTTCCCTGTGATTTATAATTAATGTGCACTCTCTATGGCCCTCTTCTCTCTCTTCTGCTTCTTCACTCTGTCTCAATCTCTCTCTACCTCTCCCTCTTATTCTGGCTCATGCAGTATGTGCTCTGACATTTGAGACAGTTTGAACTATTCAGATTATAAAGGCTACTATGAGTTTTGAGGTTTTTTGAGTGTTGGGTGCATGTCTGTATGATGACCTTAGACTCTGTTTCCAAAATAGTGAAATTATCATCACTGATAGCACAGAATGTTTCATGTTTTAACTGTTTCACACTGCATTGTGGAGTAATGATGGATGGAGTAACAGAAATGGGTCAAAAGATCATTTAATTAAAATTAGGATGTTTTTAGGCACTTTAGAACATTTGAAAAACCAATATTTTCCAAAATGATCATTTTACAGGACATTGAAAAAACTTACTTTGCTTTAATGGAAGTCAGTGGAACCAGACATCATTCTAACCCATTTTGGGCCACTTCTTTTGGTCCAGTCATTATACTCTCAGAAATAAAGGTACATGAGGGTACAAAATTTGTACTTTGAAGAACAAAACTGTACCCCATCAGTAACTGTACCTCTAAAGGTACATGTTCGAACTTGCATAGTACTATTTTGTACCTGTGTAGGTACAAACTTAGAAAAGTACATGAATGTACTTATGAATGCTTCACTCTTTTTAAGATGTATCATTTCCTTTGACAACAAGTCAAGTAAAACAACAACAGATGCTTCTATGAAACATGTAATGTTAAATTGTTTGGTTTAGTTTACCAGAAGCATCTTCTCCTATTTTTTATTTTGTACATTGAGGGCAGGGGTCTACAAATGTGTAGAGACAATAAAAGAAAATCTTTGCAGTCATTAAGAGTCGTTGATGAAGCACCATCTTAGCTTTGAGGTTTTCAAGTAGTGTGACCAAAATCATCATGTTCAAAGATCATTTAATTTTTTAAAGGTACAAAAGTGTCACCTGAAAGAACAGAAAAAGGAACAAAACTGTCATATTTAAGGTACAGTTGATTTTGTCACTGTGGCAGTACCCTATGGGAACCTATATGTACCGTTTGAAAAAGGTACACCATTTGTACCTGCAACCATGGGAGGGATGGAAAGGTACTACTTTGTCTCCAAGGTTACAAAATTCTTCCCTTAAGGTACAAATAGTAAGGGTACGCATTTGTCACTATTGACAATATACACATCCGTACCCTTGAGGGGTACTGCCACAGTGACAAGCGATTGTACCATTATAGATACAGAATTCTTCCTTTTTTCTGAGAGTGAATATAAAGAACAACATGAATGTTCAAATTAATTAGAAGCTGAAAAATCACAAAAAATTTGATAATTGGTGTTTGCAAATGACTTCTGTATATTAACCCATCCGTGCAGTGAAACACACACACAATTGAACACACAAAGTGGTGGGCAGCCCTATCCACAGCGCCCTGGGAGCAGTTGGGGGTTAGGTGCCTTGCTCAAGGGCACTTCAGTCATGATCTGCCCAGAGATCGAACCAACAACCTTCCAGTCACAAGACCAGATCCCTAATCACCAGGTCATGGTTGCCACCATTATTTATAATCAGGAATATGCTTTTTCAGGGCTGGGTACTGATTATTAATAATCAAGAACACCAATATTTGGGATTGATCATCATTTACCATACATTTGATATTTGTAGGGTGAAAATTTACATGCAGTTGAATACAGCATACAGTTTAATATTAGAACATAAAGAGAACAAAATACACACAGCTGATGCAAATATGACACATGTTCCACATTTCTAGCAATCAAATAGAGCTGCAGGTAGGATGTTGGGCCAGATTTTTATTTTTATTTTTTTATTATGTTTTTATCAGACATTAACATTCTATTCAATTAAAATTAAAAATGCTTTTATTAAACTGGAGTTCAAATGCTGATTCTGATAATGGGAAAAATGCTAAATATCAGCTCAGATTATCAGTGAGGGATGGTAATCGGACAATCTATTGTTCAGCACTGAATTTGTGTGTGTGTCAGTTAACAGCTATCCTATCACACATACCCCTCCTCCTACTGTGTCATTCGTCCGGTTTTACTGGCCCTGGATAGGTGCTGCATACCAGCATGTCAGTTTCTTTATGAAACACCTTTAAGTGAATGGAGTCTACTTGCACATATGCACACTGTATAGAGCTGTAAATGGGCCACTGCTATTGCTGAGATTAGTGGACTAATCCTAGAAATTGTGACCCGGGTTGACCCTTGTTGACACTACACTGCATTGGGGGCAATTCTACAGATTCTACAGTCAAATCGGCTTTGCTCTTAGCACACTCCCAGAAACCCTGAGAGACGTCATGCATTGACTTGATTCACACATGTACACGTCTACATGAATTACAATTTAGTCTTTCAGCTTCCTTACTTTGGGTAATAACTGTGAGGATGTATCTTATTCATGTGCAAATGATGTGTACTTTTGAATCAAGTCCAGTCAAAGCATTTTTAGTGTGCACGGGGTGGGCTGACTTCAAATAGGCCCATGGGTTGTCTGATAAAGAATGAAATGGTTCTTTATGTTCTGGGAATTATCCGCTTATTTGCCTGCAGACCTCTGCTCAAATCTGCCATTAAGTGATGATTCAGAATCTACATGCCTCTGTATTTGAATGATTATAGCCTTATGTAAGAAATAAATACAAACACTGCTCTCACACTGGATCAGCACCCTTAAGCACTCTGTTCCGTTCTGTGTTCCTTTCCTTTAATCAGCTAAAGAACAGGACCACCACTGACCAGCTTACAAATGCAGCACAGCCGCAGGCAAGCTGCAGATCCTTCTCTCACTTATTACAGCTGCTAATACAGTTTGGTGACAGAGGGTAAAGAACTGAGTGCTATGTGTGTGTATGTGAAAAGAGAAAGGTGTTGATGGGCTTTGATTACTATCCTTGAGCCCTTTCCACTCTGCTGCCATCATGTACAGTGACAGAGTGACGTTCGGGGAAAACTGACATTTGGTCCTTTACGCCACTTAAACCCAGCAGTGTGTCTGTCTCAGTGTCCTCGACTGACCGCATTTCACCAAATGTTCAGGACCATCTTCGGCTGGCGTCCAGCTTCACTGACCTGGAAGAGATCAGATCATTTAGCGGAAGGAGGCCCAGTGTAGCGCTCTGGCCTGCTCCACTTCTGCGCTGCTTTTGAAAGCCGGCCATGCGCTCTGTCCAGGGCCACTGACGCGTGTGCTGCTTTTGTTGTGTTTGGAGTATTGTACTCTTGGAGGACCCCCCTTCTTTTATTTCCAGCAAGGTTTTAATGGCTCCATAATTGGTAATTAAGGCAGTAATGGGAGGAGGGATTGTTGTAAAGGATCCCCAACATAGTGCTTAAATAATTAATATCTGATGAAGGTAAATCTGATAGCACATGTCAATGAGACATTTCTGACACTCTTTATAAAGATGTAAAGAAAATGTTTCTATTTACAGCGGTGAAAAGTCAAAAAGCCCTTTGCTTGATTGAGGGGCTCTTTGCATAGTGAAAGCATTCTTCAGATTGATGAAGAATATGCTGTAGATGGTTCTGTATAGAACCTTTTTGAAAATGGTTCTATACAGCACCAAAAAATGGTTGTGCTATTATTATAAACTTGACATGGTATAGATCATATAGAACCATCTACAACACATTCAAACTGATGTCTGAAGAACCCTTTCACCATGCAAAGAAGCCTTAATCATGCAATGGGTTCTTTGACTGTTCATGGTTCTATATAGATCATCTTTTTAAAAATGTAGTGTTTTTTTTTTTTTTGCCAATTTTCTCCCCTTCCCATTATGGTAGTAGCCAATAAACCATCCTATTCACTAGGGGGCTCTCCCCATCACTTTGCACTGTCCCTGACTTTAGGAGGGTGGAGACACCGCTGCGTGTGATGCAGCCACCGCCTCTTTTTGAACTACCGCTGATATACTGTCACTGGGGAGCCAACGTGCTCAGAGGAAAGCGCAGGGTTCCCAGCTCTGAATGGATCCAATCAGCAGACGCCTGAGCCAGCGGACATTGCAATGTGTGAGTGGTAGGGAGAGAGAGCGCCATCTACCCTCCCAGAGAGAGCACGGCCAATTTTTGCTTTCTTGGGCTCCGGCTGTTGATGGCAAACAGCATGACCTGGATTCAAACTTGCGATCCTCTGGTCATAGTGTCAGTGTCTTAGCCTGCTGAGCCAATCGGGCCCCCAAGAGTGTAGTGTTTTTAACAAGGGGTGTAGCAATTAACTCAGCCCACAATTTAATTCAATTCGCAATTTTGGGTTTCCAGGTTGACATTTTCGTGATATGTAGCAATATTATAATCATGTTTTTCCACATCTTCTTAACCACACTAGAGCTGGGAGGTGGAAGAATGGTAGAATGAGTTGTCAGCTGCTGTTGATTGTAATTTTAGGCCATTTAAGATCCAGTCCACAGGAAAATCTCACATAATGCAAAGAGCTTTGTAAATGAAAATTCAGTTTAGATATGGCAGTTTAAGTTAAGCCCAAGCTAAATCTAAATTTGGAAGATCCTCTGAACATGTGGTATTTATCACAATCAGAAATGTACATATTGTCATTGAGTTCAAGTTAAAATAATGTTCTGACACACATCAATGCATGGCAATGCATAAATATTATACTTTATGTAGACATGATGCAGACTTGCACTCACAACTACACTTACTGTACAACAGACCAACTAAACATATTCATTTGCTTTATTTAACATATAACAAATTATTTAGCTAATTTGCCTTTAGCTTCCCCATGAAGGTAAAATCCCCAAGCATTATTTCACGATGGATATGTACACCATCATATCACCCAAATGTTGTTAACTGTTATTTTTAAATGAATTATGTTGCAAAGTGATTATTAAAAGAATTAGCTAGTTAGCTAATACTAACAGTATTAGTGTGTAGGTAGAATCATCCCATATCCATTTCCTCCCATCAAAAATAGTATTTATAATTGAAAAGACCTCTGGTAGGGGACTGTGCATGAAATAGTGACTCAAAGCACATAAGTGAAGTAAATAAAAGTGAAAAAAATAAATAAACAAACTAAAGTAAATACACAGGACAGTGCAGTAAGCATACAGTGTTGAAGAAAAAGGAGACCACTCTAAATATCCAGCTCAATCTCCAGGCTGAACCCCACTGAAACCTCTGGAATGTGATTAAGAGGACGATGGATGGTCACAAGTTGTCAAACAAAGCTGAGTTGTTTGAATTTTCTCTCCAGGAATGGCATAAAATCACCCAACAATAATGTGGCAGATATGAACAAATCAGGCTTATTCCACCAAATACTGATTTTTCATCATTCAAGGGTTGAAGACACTGCATTTTTGTTATTTTGCCCAGGTGTCATTTTTCAAAAATTTATTATTATATTTTATACCTAATTTCTTAATATAGTGGCATAGTACAGTGTAACTTGCACATGCACATGTAGGTTGCTGAGGTATAATATTCCATGCAGTAAAAGGCAGAAGAGATACTGTTTTCTGTCTTTTTTTGTGCTCCTGCAGTGAGACTTAACACAAACCCCCGCAGCATGTCTGCCACATACACTGACGTCAGTCTACCTGATCACACGCTTCACTGATCTGAAATCTCTGCTTAACGTTGCTTCCTGAAGCGATGTGGCAGGATGGAGGAAGTGTTGAAAGTTCCTCTCAAGCTCACTGTTACAAAGATCCATGCTTAGGAAGCTGAGATGGACTTCCTTCATTTGATCTGTCAGTTAACCTGTTTATTTTACCACAAAAGTGAAGAAGCTGGAGGTTCTCATTGAGCTCTCAGCAGAATATAAACACTTCATTGTACTGTAAGCTTAAATCTAGGGCTGGGATGATATGGCCTAAAATCAATATTGCGATATATTGAGCAGTTCACCTCGATAACGATAAATGGACGATAATACTAATACACACATACCCCAAAAATAAAGAATGTGTTAGGCCAACATAAATACTTCACAGCCAGTTATATTGATGGTACAATTATCTTTTTATTACCACTTTAATTAACTTTAAAGCATAAATAATTGAAGAAAATGTTTTGGACAGAAAAGACACCATTAGCCTCATCAATACACTCACTCCTGAGGTGGTATTTAGAATTACAATATCTAATGATGTATATAATTATATAAATATGATTAAGCCTCAATTGACAACAAGGTATATAAACCTTGTTGAGTATACTGTTTTAAAAGTTGTAATTTGAGGCTTAATCATACGTGCAGTTTACAAAGTCTGATATTTCTATAATTAGTCTGATATTTCTATAATTAGTCTGATATTTATATAATCATATACAGCTATGACATGTTAGATAACTATTATATGTTAGATATTGTGCAACTTATTGTACATCCTATGTTTTACTGTTGTGTCAAAAGACTGTTATTGTTGTGTTAACTGACTTACCTTCATGCAGGACTGCTCTGTTAAAATGTAGTTTGAGATGACTTATAAGTTTACTGGCTGATGTTGGCTTATAATACTCTATGGAGCAAAACAGGCAATGATATTTGTCGCAGCATGTGACACATCACTCATATATCGGCAACGATCTTCTTTCTTGCATGGAAATATGCATTGCAACACATATAACTGTCGCAAACATCCTTTAACATTTGCAGTTTACATGTGTTTACCGTGTATGCACTGCCACTGGTGTGAAACTGCAGGCGTAAATTCGTTGCCCTGTGGCTCTGCAGTCAGACCATCCTCCGTAGGGCCCGCACTGGTAGGGCAGCCTGTAGTCACGTGACAGACACGGAGAGCAGTGTCTTAAAGGAACATGAACGTACCCACCAAAAAAGACAAAACAACTTTTCATTTTTTAAGACACCGAAAATACTGACATGGGCAAAATGACTTCGGTTATTGTCATAAATTTCAGTATCGGTACATTTTCAGTTTATCACCCAGGCCTACTTAAACCACAACAACATTTGTTCTTTAACAGAAACCTGGTCCTGGAGACCTACCACCAGATCAAACACACTTGACTCTGATGTTCAGATAACTCTGAAGCTCTTCATTACTTGGAACAGGTGTGTTAGATTAAGGTTAGAGCTCTGCAGAGTGGAGTTGATCTGCTCCTCAGAGGCTTCATCAACATACAGTCATTTATCAGTGCATGCTATCATCATATTGTTTACACTGATAATGTCATTTGAAGTGAACAATGTATTCTGATTGAAAATAGAAGTAGTGCTCTCAGAAGTTTGGAGCCCATTGTATACACAATGAGGTCTCTGTAAAGACTTCCCAGTTTTCTTTGGGATCTTTGAAAGAGAAGACTTCTCAATTAGACAGTCAGGCATCAAAATAATATATAGATTGATTAGTTACTGATATAACACCACTATCATGTGAAATGCACCCATTGCTGACACTGATACACATACACAGCTTGTCTAGTCAGAATTGAACTCTTTGTTCTATGTCTAATGCCAGGTGTGGGCTAGAGGGGTATATAGCCCCCCTGCATTAAGCTGTGGAACAATTGAACTGTATTCTAAGGAATGATGGCGCTCCATTCAATACTTTTTGATGAGTTGGAGATGATGATCATTCAACATCCTGACTTCACAAACTCTCTTTTCAGTGAATGCAATCAAATCCTCACAGCAATATTGCAAAATCTAGTAGAAATCCTTGCATGGACAGTAGAGATGCTTACTTTTGACCCTTTTTAATGCCCTTAACACTGAATGAGCAGGTGTTCCAATATGTTTGTTCATATATTCTATGTCAAAGTGATGTTGATGTTAGATGTCATTGCTTGTATTATATAAATTTGTCATTTATATCATTTATCTCCACTGAAGAATGTTTTGTTATGTAAAGTTGCCATGTTGGAGATACATGGTATTTTTGATCATTGATGATAAATGATGTGGATGCCATCCGAAGATATGTAAACATGACAAAACTACAGACGCAAATATCACACAAGTCAGTTTAAGTATAAGATACAGGAGAGTTACTTATGTCTCTGAAGAAGCTGAAGTGGATTTTAACAGGTTGTTGAAAAGCTTGTTATTAGCTGCATTTGGCTCACTGTGTGAAGACAGAATCGTGTGTTGGGTAATGACGTGCTCAGCCAGGACGCCTGCTGTGGGAGGTGACATCTCACTGATAGGCAGAGGAGGTGAGGAGTGGGAGAGGTGTGTGTGTGTGTGTGATGGTTTCTTACTGATATAACAATGTCGGTGGTCATTTTCATTTTTCATCCACAGACTCTTAAAGGAGTGGTTCACTCAGAAATCATAGATACACATTACTCCACATGTATTCAGCTAGCTAGCAACTTCTAACTCCAAACATTTGTTTCGCTACAAATGAGGTTACTGCAAATATGAATTCTGAGTGAACCATTCCTTTAAGGTGGTAGTCTTATTAAGGTGGTAATGAGATGTTGATTTATATGGATTTGGCTGTTGGCAATATTTTATGGACTAATAATAGCAAAGTTTGTGGCCCCGAGTGGCTCAGCAGGCTAAGACGCTGACACTATGACCAGAGGATCATGAGTTCAAATCCTGGTCATGATGTTTGCCATCAACAGCCGGGGCCCGCAGAGAGCAAAATTGGCAGTGCTCTCTCTCAGTGAGTAGATGGCGCTCTCACTCTCACTATCACTCACACACTGCAATGTCTGCTGGCTCAGGCATCTACTGATTGGTCCATTCTAGAGACTAGAGATCCTGCACTTTCCTCCAAGCACGTTGGTTCCTTAGGGACGGTGTATCAAGCGATAGTTCAAAAGGAGGCGGTGGCTGTATCACACGCAACGGAGGAGGCTTGTGCATGTCTTCATCCTCCTAGAGTCAGGGACAGTGCAAAATGATGGGGAGAGTCGTAATGGGTTGGGTTAATTGGTGACTACCATATTGGGAAATAGAGAAAATTCTCTAAATAAATAAATAAATAAAACAATGGCAAAGTGGCACACACACACACAAACACACACACAGACACACAAACAGATAAGACATATTGTCTCCTTTACAAAGATGCTCAGTGATAGGAAAAGCCTATTATACGTATTATATATACAGTAAATCTGCCAGTGTTAAATCAACACTATTAGTGTTAAATTAACACTGAGAGTGTTACATTTTGACACCCTCAGTGTTAATTTAACTCTAATAGTGTTGATTTAACACTGGCAGATTTACTGTGTAGCTCTCATAAGCACATGACTTAATGACTTCTTGTTTGGTGTGTGTGTGTGGAAAGAAGGCATCACTGTGTCACAAAAATGTCATCCTATTGTACAATGACAGCTATGTTCCAACAACCACAGTAATAACCTTGATTTAAAGGTGTACACAGTAAATCTGCCAGTGTTAAATCAACACTATTAGAGTTAAATGAACACTGAGAGTGTTACATTTTGCCACCCTCAGTGTTAATTTAACTCTAATAGTGTTGATTTAACACTGGCAAATTTACTGTGTACTCGTAGGTATTTTCAACCTAATCTAAATGTCTGCTTATGACAGATATTAATGTGCTCAGAAAAGCAACAGAAAACCTATTAACAGAAGATATTACTACACTCTTTAAAATATGGGTCTTTAAGAGTTCTTTAGAAAAAAAATGAGCACTCTGGTTCTTTCAAAGTTGAGAAGCGTTCTTCTGATTGATGAGGAAAGTGTTGAAAGTGGTTCTAAACAGAACGTTTTTGAGAAGGGTTCTATATAGCCCCAAAAAGGGTTCAGCTATAGTTATGATGTCATCTTGTAATAATAGAGTGACATCTGGGTGTTATATAGAACCATCTACAGCATCTGATCAAACTCAAGAACCCTGTTATCATGAGTGTTCATGGTTCTATATAGAACTATTTTCTTTACTAAAGAACCCATGAAGAACCATGTTTTTGAAGAGTGTAGACCAGTGCTGGCCAGTTAATGAAGCAACTGTCCATTGACTTCTATTGTAAACAGCACTGCTGTTGTTTTGAAAGAGAGCACACATGTCAAAGGCAGTGGCAGACCCTATACACAGAGCCCGGGGAGCAGTTGAGGATTAGATGACTTGCTCATGGGCACTTCAGTCACGTCCTGTCAGTGAATCAAACCAGCGACCTTCTAATCACAATGCCACAGCTGCTCCCCAAATTGCAAAGGAATTACATCAGATTCTCAAAGGAAATACATCAGAAGTGCATCAGATGTCTGCAGTAATCAGTCTTATGTGTTAGATAGTGATCAGTTTAAAACATACTGGAGTTTGCCTTTAATACTGGCTCTGATAGCCTAATTGGCATTTGGTGTCTACAAAGGTCATTCAGCTTGAGAACTGTTCTTTAAACTCCCAGTGTATGAGCGAATGGGTGTGTGTGTGTGTGTGTGTGTGTGTGTGTGTGTGTGTGTGTGTGTCACTGTTTATAGTGTGACATTCTGCTCTTCTTCAGGGCCAAAACAAAAAGCTGCAGTCTTTCACCTCTCTGTTTGTGTTCTGCTCTCCTCCAGCAGCAGCTCTTTGTTTGCAGGTCCTGAGTGTTGACCCAGCTGCAGAAGGATGAGATAACCCCCATGCAGCCGTTTCTTTCCTACACTTTACTTCCTCCCCCTCTTTCACCCAGTCTTGTTGGGGCTTGTATTGGGCTGGGAGACTTCCTGAGAGTTTGCCTCAGGTGTGCTTATGAGGGGACATACAAAAGCTCCCATTACAGAGCAACAAACCCCCATCCCTCCCTCTCCCTCTCCCTCTCTCTCTCCCTCTCCCTCTCTCTCTCTCTCTCTCTCTCTCTCTCTCTCTCTCTCTCTCTCTCTCTCTCTCTCTCTCTCTCTCTCTCTCTCTGTCTGTTTCTCTCTTTCTCTGTCTCTCTCATCTCTGTCACTTCTTTCTTTATGTATCTTTTTTCTTTCTTTCTCTCCTGTCTGTCTCTTTCTTTCTTCTTTCCACCCTTTCTCTCTCTCTCTCTCTCTCTCT
>BRDA01015083.1:22557-42840 GCA_036984385.1 Crenuchus spilurus | reverse complement strand
TTTGGGATTTGTTGACACTGTGAAATTTTGAATCAACATATTTCTCCTTTAAAATGTTACATTTACTCAGATTAAACTTTTGATCTATCATCTATGTAATATTACAAATAAAATATTGACATTTGCCATCTCCACATCATTGCATTCAGTTTTTATTCACAATTTGTTTAGTGTCCCAACTTTTTTAGAATCCGGTTTGTAGTTAATTTTATGCTTTAGCATTCTAAATAATGTTAATCAACAGCATTTGTGTAGAATTGTAGTTAATTGTATGCTTTAGCATTCTAAATAATGTTTACCCACAGCGTTTTGTAGAATTGTAGTTAATTTTATGCTTTTGCATTCTAAAAATTGTTTACCAACAGCGTTTTGTAAAATTTTAGTTAATTGTATGCTTTAGCACTCTAAATAATGTTTACCCACAGCGTTTTGTAGAATTGTAGTTAATTTTATGCTTTAGCATTCTAAATAATGTTTACCAACAGCGTTTTGTAGAATTTTAGTTAATTTTATGCTTTAGCATTCTAAATAATGTTTACCAACAGCGTTTTGTAAAATTTTAGTTAATTGTATGCTTTAGCACTCTAAATAATGTTTACCCACAGCGTTTTGTAGAATTTTAGTTAATTTTATGCTTTAGCACTTTAAATAATGTTAATCAACAGCGTTTGTGTAGAATTTTAGTTAATTTTATGCTTTGGCATTCTAAATAATGTTTACCAACAGCGTTTTGTAGAATTGTAGTTAATTTTATGCTTTAGCACTCTAAATAATGTTAATCAACAGCGTTTGTGTAGAATTGTAGTTAATTTTATGCTTTAGTACTCTAAATAATGTTAATCAGCAGCGTTTTGTAGAATTGTAGTTAATTTTATGCTTTAGCAGTCTAAATAATGTTAATCAACAGCGTTTGTGTAGAATTGTAGTTAATTTATGCTTTAGCATTCTAAATAATGTTTACAAAACAGCGTTTTGTAGACTTTTAGTTAATTTTATGCTTTAGCATTCTAAATAATGTTAATCAACAGCGTTTGTGTAGAATTTTAGTTAATTTTATGCTTTAGTACTCTAAATAATGTTAATCAACAGCGTTTTGTAGACTTTTAGTTAATTTTATGCTTTAGCATTCTAAATAATGTTTACAAAACAGCGTTTTGTAGAATTTTAGTTAATTTTATGCTTTAGCATTCTAAATAATGTTAATCAACAGCGTTTTGTAGAATTGTAGTTAATTTTATGCTTTATCACTCTAAATAATGTTAATCAACAGCGTTTTGTAGAATTTTAGTTAATTTTATGCTTTAGCAGTCTAAATAATATTTAACAACAGCGTTTTGTAGAATTTTAGTTAATTTTATGGTTTACATTACATTACATTACATTGCATTTAGCGGATGCTTTTATCCAAAGCGACTTACAATAGTGGGAAAGTACAGATACAAAAAAATAATACTAGAGTTGTACTAGTATTTACTAGTACTAGTATACTAGAATTAACATTTGATTTCGAATGCTGAGTGCATATCAGTACTCATGGGGAGTATTTGGGATCACTAGAGCAGGTGCTCTTTGAAGAGCTCGGTTTTTAGGAGTTTCTTGAACCCAGTGAGGGACATCTCTGCTCTAGTGGTGGTAGGCAGCTTGTTCCACCATCTGGGAACTACTGAGGAGAACAGTCTGGATTGCTTTGTGTGAATGTTAGGCAAAGCAATGCGACGTTCAGTGGAGGAGCGCAACGACCGGGCAGGGACGTAAGCTTTTAAGAGCGAGTGTAGATAAGGGGGAGCCTGCTCTGTCATCACCTTATAGGCGATCGTGCAGGCTTTGTGTTTGATCCGGGCAGCAATCGGAAGCCAGTGTAGCAGTATAGCTACACTGCAACAACGTTTTGTAGAATTTTAGTTAATTTTATGCTTTAGCACTCTAAATAATGTTAATCAACAGCGTTTTGTAGAATTTTAGTTAATTTTATGCTTTAGCACTCTAAATAATGTTAATCAACAACGTTTTGTAGAATTTTAGTTAATTTTATGCTTTAGCACTCTAAATAATGTTAATCAACAGCGTTTGTGTAGAATTTTATTTAATTTTATGCTTTTGCATTCTAAATAATGTTAATCAACAGCGTTTTGTAGAATAGTAGTTAATTTTATGCTTTTGCATTCTAAATAATGTTAATCAACAGCGTTTTGTAGAATTGTAGTTAATTTTATTGCTTTAGCACTCTAAATAATGTTAATCAACAGCGTTTGTGTAGAATTTTAGTTAATTTTATGCTTTAGCATTCTAAATAATGTTTACCGACAGCGTTTTGTAGAATTTTAGTTAATTTTATGCTTTAGCACTCTAAATAATGTTAATCAACAAGAGTTTTGTAGAATTTTAGTTAATTTTATGCTTAAGCACTCTAAATAATGTTAATCAACAGCGTTTTGTAGAATTTTAGTTAATTTTATGCTTTGGCATTCTAAATAATGTTTACAAAACAGCGTTTTGTAGAATTTTAGTGTTAATCAACAGCATTTGTGTAGAAGTTTTCTTAATTTGACATTTTTAAGCATTATAAATAATGTTAATTAATAGTTGGTTGGGTTTGCTTTTATAGTCTACTTCTAGTGCAGTTATGCTTAGAATTTGAAAACAAATTTGGGCATTTATTATTCCCTATTTCCTTCCAAAGTCCTGAACCATCACCTCAGCCCATTGGAACAAACTTGCTTGTCTGAGAAAAAGAGCGGAGCGATGTGTTTAAACAGTCAAGCTATTGGATGTGCAGTTCAAAAAGAGTGCAGATAGAGGCTGTCTGGAATTCCTCTCGTTATCACACCTCATTTCACCTTCAAACAGTAAAGATCTTTCCCAGCGCAGCAAACTTTCCAACAACGTTTTGCATGTGCAAAGTCTCTCTGAGACATCACCTTTGTAGAAGCTATTGATCTCTTCTCTCATTATCGCCCAGACGACTGAAATAGCTGTGTGCACCTGTTCAGAGCTCGCAGTGAGGAGAGATTCTGCTTGTTTGATTTGGTGTTGAGTTTGTAGGCAGTGACTGTTACTTCGTGTAAAAACATTTATATCTGGCTGTTGATGATACCCTTTGCATGAGCCTCTGGGCTACATGACATTATCTCTATATTTGCTATATATCTCCTACCTTTTCTACAGCTTCTGTGTTCAGGGGAAATAAACATTGTGGATCATGCTGTCATCCAGCAGGAGATACATACTCTTAAAAATACAAGTTTCTAAATAGTTCTTGACTTGGACAAATGCTTCTTGGGGAAAGCTTTAGTTGGTATAAAACAGAGATCTTCAGTTCTGTAGTTTCACTTTCCAGCCCTGGATTTTTACAGTCATTTGTTAGTTAATTCAATGTGTTGATAGCAAAATTGTGAGACACTTGTCATCTGGACAAAATGATGATGTAAAAGTGACAAAGTTACAAACAAATGTGAAATGGCACTATATGCCATATGTTCTGGAGTGTTGCCATGTTATCATGGTATGTGGCTGTGTTTAGCATAGGTTATATCAAGATACAGAAGTGGATGATGCTACAGGACAAGTGGTTGAACTGTAGCCTTGTATTGTATCCATGGAACCACCAGTAAATTCCATTCCACACTCTTATGAAAGATAACTCCACCAGTGTGCACTGTTTACATTGTAATTACTGGATAATAGTCCTTAGGGTTTAATAAAAGTCTGGAGCTTAAGAGGTTCAGTTATAACATTATATATACAAGATGTTGATGGTTTGGTAAAAGTACCCTTCAAATGAGCAGACATGTGCTTATATTTCACTGCTGAACACAAACAGTAGATGCTTTTAGATATTTTTGTCCCAGTAATCATTGCTGCACGGCACTAAAGGGTCTTCATGTAGGTTCATCTTTCATCCATCCATCCATTTTACCACCCACTTAATCCTTGTCAGAGTCACGGTTTGTCCCCTACCCCCTCACTTGAAACAGGACAGGGCTTTATACTATCCCAACTAAGCCCAGGACAGGGTGCCAATTTGTCACTGGGTGCACACACACACACACACACATACAATTTAGAGTACCCAATCCACCCAACCTCCATGTTTTTGGACTGTGGGAGGAAACCCACACAGACACGGGGAGAACATGTAAACTCCATCCAGATGGGGTCTCAAACCAAAGACCTCAGCACTGAGAGGCAAATGTGCTAATTGCCAAGACACCGTGCTATAATCTTACAAAAAGTGGTACCCCTACTTACAAGCATCCCCACTAATGAGTATTCCAGGTAACGAGTCGAGATCTCGGAATATTTTTGTTCCAGGTAACGAATAAAATTCCAAGTAACGAGTAGTGTAAATTAATTCAAGTATGCCAACCGCTAGGGGCACGGCAGTCGTAGCATCCCCTAGATGCTAGCGTAGAAGAAGAAGTCAGTCAATACCTTTGACTGCTATCCAGTGAAAGTGAAAGTGCTAATGAAAGTGACACAAAGACAGCAAAAGGTAGTGAACAAGAAAGTTAGATACATTTTACTTTTACTTTTCATATGATAAGTGTAACCATGCCATGCCATCCTCCTCTCCTCCTTAGCCTACACGAGCGCCGTCGTCGTCTCGTTTATTAAAAAAAAAACATATAAACACATTATTTATCATATTAAAGTATACTGTATATTGGCTGGCTGACACGGATTAATCAGTTTAACATCTATTCTTATGGGGAAAATGCATCCAGCTAACGAGCAAACCAGCTAACGAGCTCGGCTCCTGCACGGATTAAACTCGTAAGTAGGGTTACCACTGTATGCAGATTCATGCCACAAAAGATCACCTTCCAGCACTGGAATAATGAAGTGATCAGTTGTATTTGGGATTTATTCAAACATGAGCTTGTCAAACAGAAAATTTCAGTGTTTTTTCAGTGGTTCTTGCAGCATGTTTTCAATGCTTACTAAAGATATGACATGTGAATGAACAAATATGTAAAATAGGCAGTTTCAGCTTTCAAAAATTTGCGTCTGCTAGAGTGTCGCAGACCTTATCATGTACATTTGAAAGAGTGAAGATGTTGTCATGCTCTGTGATTGGATAGAAACTCAATTATCTATGTTGCTCTAGTCCCAGTGTGCAGCTGTGTTTAGTATACGTTGTATAAAGACAAACGAATGTGAGGTCAAACAGAAGTGGACGGTGGGACAAATGTTTTAATGTGAAGTCAACTAAAGTTACACTAAGTAAAAAAAAAAAGTTTAAAAAAGCAAAGTTAACACAACTTTATGAATGTAGACACCCATCTGCTGCACCCAAAACTGTGTGTCTGAGTTTGATAGCTGGTGCAGCGTTATGAAAGTCTACAGCACTGCTACATCTGTCGACCACAGTTTATTTTTTGACAAGCTACACTTGTCGTCTGAGCTGTAAATGGGCCTTAATAAGGGTCTTCAGGGAACCAAAAGTGGTTCTTCTAGCATGGATCCAAAGAACTCTTTTTGGCATCTTTATTTTGAAGAGTGCAGCCTTCTATGAATGTCTTAGAATAGGTAGCATGGGACTTAGCTGTGCTGAAATTGCCCTTAGGTTTGTGTGGTGTGTGTCAATAAGAGAATCAAACGTCCCTGTGCTGGTGTGCAGGTACTTAAGCAGACAAGGCTGTGCTAATTCAAGGCTGATGAGGCTGTCTGTGTGCATAGGCTGACTGACAGGTGATGGGCATAACTGGTAGAGAGCAGCCAACTTTTACGCAGTACTTAAGCGTCGGTGCCGGAGTAAGGTTAATTACCCACCTCTGATAATGCGCTGTTTTCTATAGCAATTAAGATTGCTTCAATCACCGCAGCCTTAATTGAGTATGGTTGCTGGCTTTAAAGAGATATAATTATCTGCGATTCACTGAGGATTAGGGGTAAATTCAGTCCACATCCATTTAGACTGCTGGTGGACGTCTCGTATCTCTCCCGGGTGATATGCTCACTGTAGCCTCCTAATGGTTATGCTCTGTAAGTGACATTGGGAATGTTATTAGCTGACACCTTTGAAACGTTCCTCGAGCTGCTTGTGCATTATGAGCCGAGCTTGTCACACTGACTCGTTATCGGCTTTAACCCTAACATGGTGTAATTCGATGATTTATTTCTCACATGGACCTCATTAAAACATGCAAAATTCTGTCAAAAGTGCTGATTCCAAACTTTCAAACAAGCGAGCAGCAGAAAAAAGTTCTAGTCGTGTATACATGCTGAAGGAAAAAGCATCCTTTACATTTTGCAGGTGCTCTCGTGGCTGACATTGATACAGTTGGAGAAATCAGAAGTACAGGTCCAAATCTGTCAGAGTCTAAACTGAATGTAAATGTGATTCATTGTAAAATACACTACATCCATCCATAGATTCATCTTCTTAAACCAGTTCAGGGCCATAGTGAGTGCAAGTTTGACTATTAATCAAACAAGTAAATATGTAATTACATTGAAAGACTGTATCAAAAATGAAATGTTTTTAAAACATCTTATGTTTCCTCTTCAAACAACTTTTTGACCTTGTAACAGTCCAGATTTTTAAGGATTTTTCTTCTGAATGCCCAAAGTCTTTAGGGTTTTTATACAGCAGCTACATAAAATAAATGCAAAAGAGAGCATTATAAGTGATTAAAAAATGTGTTTCATGATTTGTAGTGTAATAACACATTCTTCTAATTTACTGTAGAGCACAAAAATGTAGATTTTGCATTTTCAGGCTGCACAGCACTGAATGGACTTCATGTAAGCTTAACTTAACTCTGATTTGTGCCTCCAGAGGTCACCTGTCACCTGTACAAAAAATGTGTGCTCAGTTATGTTTGTTTGGGACTTATTTGAACATCAGCATTGCAACCAACAATCAACACTTCACACGTTTTTCAACATTTCTTCTAACATGTTTTTAAACTTTTTTGTTGATTATTCTTACTGAAGTTATGATGTGTGATTATTTGAAACAAAGTTTTTAAGAGGCAGCTCAAAACTAGATATAACAGATTATCTTGCATACAAAGAAGAAGGTTTTCTGTCACTGTCTTGGTCCACAAGTTCTGTGTGTGTTTATGTTTCACCATGTGCCCTTTGCCATGTGCTTGTGTTTATGTTTTCCACGTGTCTTGTCTGCGTCTTGGCTCCACCCCCTGCCACATTATTCCATGCCTCATTGTAAGCACCTGTGTCTTGTCTGTTCACAGCCCTGTCATCCCATTTCATGTTCATTATTGTTTCTATAAATCCTTCCCTCTGTGCCTCAGTCTTCATCTGTAATTTCACGTCAACCTTTTTATAAATAAGTCCATTTTTTACTTCACGCATGCTGACATCCATGTAGTTTAAGAGGTTAAGTATTTTGCTCAGGCATGGTGAATTAGTGGTTAGCATGCTAGCCTCGCAGCGCTGAAGTTTTGGGTTCAGGTCCCCGTCTATACCCTGTCCTGCACCTTGGGTACTTGGCTAACCACGACCCTGATCAGGATTAAGCAGAAAAGATAATGGATGAATGGAATATTTTGGATACAATCTCATGTATTTAGTCAGTGTTAGAGAAAAGCATCAGTTGATCTCAGGTAAGAATTCTTATCCTGAGATGTGTGATGAATATGAGCCATTGCCTGGCTCTATATAACTGTCATAACTCTCATAAAACTGAACTGGAGAAAAGATGTTTATGCAGCTGGGAGCTGTATAAACCATTACAGAGTCCAACCCAGGGACATGCCTGTAACAGGTAAGACAGAACAATTGTTTTGGATCTATATGGTCATTATAGCATTATGCTGAGAGCACAGGACATCACAGCACATTTCAGATCAGTAAAAATCTTAATTCTAATCAGTAAAATCCTAAATTATCCTTTTACTTACATATCATTATAATTATACTATTTTTTTAAATATAAAATTACATTTTCAGTGTTTTCATGCGGATGGATTAAACACATCTCTTATTACATGCATGGTTTTTACTGTTTAATAAGCAGAATGGTAGCCTAATTCATAGAATGTCCCAATTGACCTTCAGAAAATATTGTGTTGAATGTAATCTGAGCTTAAGTGCTATAGCGCATTGCATTCTGGGCCCAGCTTCAGCCCTAGTTTCTTCACATAAGGAATAATTGCCTTAAAACTGGACATATTTCCCATTATATGTCTGTTAAACGTGTCCCTCAAACATGTTTATTTACTTGGCCAGAAGTGTAGTTTTGTTACTTTTCTGTAAGCTAGAACTCCCATCTACCAGCATGTGGCTAACCCAAATTTTAAGGTGTCACCGGGGAGATGTTTATTGGGTTGTGCACACTGGCATCTTGGCTGGAATCCCAGTGTGTTACCTTCTTTTTAGGAGCTCTTGACATGAATCAGAATCCAATCTTTTTTTCCTTCCGGAATGAGCTCTGCATGAGGTTTTGTGACAGAAAGGAGGAATGCTTTTACTTGCCTCATTTTCATTACACACTGCAGAATAATGGCTAATTCAGAACTACAGTCAGTGGCAAAGCAGAATGAAAGGAATATTGGATCCTGCCGGACTCATTCAGTGGCATATTTAATGTAGGGATTTGAACCTGCCACAGCAAAGCGTGAAAAAAATAACATTACCTTTCTTATGTAGATATCATTCCTGCAACTACAAAGAACTCTGGTTGAACCTGAAAAAAATTATATTATCAACCAACCCAAAAGGCGAAAGATTTAATTTGAAGTCAACCTTTGGATCGCCATTTGACGAGGGCTTGTTCCAATTAAACATTTACAACGTAGAGGTGAGACAAGAATTAGTTCTAATTAAAAAGTTATCTGCTGCTCGTGCTGTTATTCAATTAATGTAGCGAAGAATTGGAAAGCCAGATGACTCCAGGTGTGAAAATGCTGTGTACATACTCATTTCAAGTCGAAATGAATATGTAGATGCAGATATGCCGCATGCCTGCCTGCTGCTTGTGCAAGACGCTGCTTATGCCCGAGGAAAGGAAGGAGTTCTGAAGTTGCACTGAAAGGCAGTTCTCTGAATTAGCTTGAACTATTTATCCGTGCAGGGAACGGGAGACAAGGGAATAGCAAAATTGAATCTTAGAGAAAACCAGCAGATCAAAGTCAGAGCCAAACCGGGCAGATTGTCTTTTTCAAAAAAAGAGAGGAAGTCAGAATGAATGAGCATGAGAAGATGGGAAAATGAAAGAGCAAGAGAAAGAAAGAGAGAGCATATGGGAGAACGAGCGTATAAGGACGCAAGAGGGATAGAATGAGACAGTGAAAGAAGTCCAGTGAGATGTCCAAAGCAGGTTCTTTCCGTTTTTCCTGTCTTGCAAATTGTTCCCGCTTGTACAGTCCTGTAATATTTTTTTCTGCTATATTTCTATATATCCTTCACAGACTCACAGCATGTTATCATCTATATCCTTCTGTGCTTTGGTACTGCATTCTCTTTCACTTCTTTGCAGTGTGTCAGGACATGAGGAGTTGATTAGTGCTGTAGATATCAGCTCATTTGAATGGTTTATTCACTTCAGTAAAATCCCAGCCCTCTTTGTAGTGCTTTGAGCACCAAGTGAACAAAGTGTGGGAGTACAAAAGGGAATCGCTGTGCTCTGGTGCATTGTGACTGGATTAACCAGGCTTGTAATAGTGCAGATATGCCAGTTCTCTTTATGTCAGTGCTTTGAAAAGCCAATCAGTATGGTTAGATTACATTATTGGCAAGGCCTCAATGCTTTTTTTTTGGCTTGAAAGCTTCCATGAGTTTAGCTACCTTGTCATTGACTGAGTTTGTCGGTTTATGAGCCATACTTACAGTAAGTGAACTCTTTGGATTTATGCACTGATTAGAAATAAAATGGTCTGATCATTATGTAAGGCACAACTATGGATAAACACACCATATAACTATACTAACAACACACCAACAGTTGTACTGTTCATGCCAGTTGTAAACATCCACAGTGCAGGTTAGAAAAGGTTAGTGAACCTCTACGTTGATGATTTCTCCAAGAGCTAATTAGCAAAAGATGTTTCTATTAAGGAGATGAGATTGGAAGTGTAGGTTTCACAGGGGCTTGGCCAATTAAATAAGGACACAAAGTCTGGTTACTGACAAATCAGTTTTTCTTAAGCCTGATTAATGTGAACCATGTCTCGATACAATCAAGACCTCAGAACGTGATCGTTTTATACCACATGCTCAAAACGTGCTATAGAGACACTGCTTATAAAAGCATCCCTAAAGTCTTATGTGTACATCAATCCATGGTTAAATTGTCTACAAATGGGGCATATTCTGGACTCTACTAGGAGTAGACATCTTATTAAAGTCACTGCAAGAGTAGAATGGACAGTCCTGAAAGAGTTGAGAAAGAATCCAAAGGTAACAGCAAAAGACTTACAGAAGACTACAAACTGCATGAACCTGTGCTAGTGTGTCAGCTATTAAAAAACACTCTTGGAAGGGCAACATGAAGGAATCAGTGCAGAAATCTATTAATTCACTTACTTCATCCTACAGTTATATATTGTCACTGTTGGAACAAAACCTTGTATCTCCAACATTGTAATTTTACAGGAGAATGAAAATCCTTCCTTATTTTAATGAAAGCTAATGAAGAAAGATTGAGTTTCAAGTCTTTCTGGAGCATTCAGGAAACTTTCACACAATCTGAAGTCCGTCTGGCATTTTCAAGTGATGCAAAAAAGTGAGAAATGTCAGAAATGGAGATACAAGGTTTTGTTCCAGCAGCAATGATATGTTTAGACATTCAAGTTGACCTATTCATGCTCCACTAATAAATGCCTACTTTCACGGCAACTGTTGACAGGTTGACAAGCTTAACAGAATGTTGGCAAAAACCTTGTATAACCTGAGAAATTAATTTTGGTTAGGACACAACATGTTGAACCAGTTTAAAATCTTGTAGCTAGTTGAAACTTGAAACTGTGTTTCGCAAACTTTACCTCAACTATACAACATTTAATAGTGTGATCTTTCACATGCATACAAAATAAATATTGTTATCAAATTAATAGCTTGGAGGAAAGTGACTCATCACAAAGCGATGATGGCGTATGACATGACATGACAATTAATAGCTGTCAGATGTGTGGCTGTACAGGAGGAGAGGACGCAGCAGGATTACAAAAACACGAGACTTTCATGACAAAACTGAGACAAAAACAGGCTGTGGCTGTGACAGTGCATTCACATGGTTGACATCTACAAAGCTTGGTAGACTTTCATGGTTGACATATATAATGATGGACAAAACTCTGAAACACTGGGAATGCTTCATACAACAAAATTAATGCATGAAGGTGGGACAGGGCTGTGAACGGACAAGACACAGGTGCTTACAATGAGACATATCATGACGTGGCTGGTGGTGGAGCCATGATGTGGATGAGCCACGTGGAAAATGTAAACATAAGCACTAACAATACTGTAACAGACAAGGCAGAGGTGGGACCACAGATGAGGCAGGAGGGTCATAATAGCATTGATATCACTTCAAATGTTTTGACTATATTGTGGTATAAGTTTGTCCAAAGCTGTAAGCATTACTCTGAAAAAGACTCATTTGTGGGTGATTTATTGATAGATCTGTTACTTTATTTCCTCACACGTAAACACAGAAACAGTTTTGTCGATCATGGCGTTTTCATTTGTCTGAATGTTAGTGAAGGGGACAGGGATTGACTGAAAAATGATAGGAAGCCTAACAGTGATGAGCTGCACTGTAGAGTGAAAGAGAGAATACTTGATGGATAAGAGACAGATGGAGCAACTCCTCGTCAGATGGAACTCTGGGACACTGGAGTCCCTGAAGATTCTACAGTTGGTCTGGAGTATATATCTGGGCGGGCAGTTACGACATCGTCTCTTAATCGATCTGGCACCACAGGCTGTGACCTTGTCCCAGACGCCACCTGATAAGAAAGGATGGTCCCAACCATCTGCCACACACTCCCAGCTCTCTTTAGGGAGTGCTGTCTCTGTTAGTGTGTTAGCGTGTTCCTTTAGATTACCACCTCAGACCACAAATCCACAATAGCCTCACATCAACTGTCCTGACTTGTTTATTGCTGTACTGTAAATAGTATAGCCTTGTAATAAGGTTATAGAGCTCATTTCTGGTGTCATGGTGCTTGCTTGGCACCAATCATTATTTTTTATGGCTGTTTTTTTGGTCCGTTTTTATTTGTCCTTTCATAGACTAATGTATCATTTTAAATATTGTGAAAATACATTTTTGTCCATATTCTTTACAAGTGGCATATTTCCAACTTTTTTTGTTTTTAATGTTGATCAGTATGACATGTAGCTTATGAAAATCAGACACTCAGAGTCTCAGATTATTAGTGGAACAAGTGCAGGAGGGTGCGTCGAGGAGTCAGGACGCAGAGGTGGGATCTAAATGTAGTTTTATTACTGAACTTACAAACAAAACATAAATGCAGAAACAAACCTACCGCAGTAGACTATCATGAACATAGACATACACTGATCTTGAAGAACATGTACCAACAGTGAGTAACAATTAATGACTGATGAAGGACTCAAACACATAAGGAAGCTTAAAAAACACACTTAATCAAAAGGGAAATGAACAAGCAGGGCTGTGCGATCAGACAAGACAGGTGCTGAACATTAACAAGACAGAACAACATGATGGGGGCGGGGACATGAGACATGACGTGATGTAAACAAACATCACACATAGACAAATGGCACATGGGGAAACATAAACAAATGAGCACAAGTTGGGGCTGGGACAGGGCAGAAGTGGGGGTCTGACAGTTAGAATATTTCATTTTGAATTTGAGCAAATTACTATTCAAACAGTATAAATAAAGTGTATCTTTCAGGCTACAACTACTGCATTCTTAATATCAACATTCCCTAACCAGAAACAACTTCACAAGCATCTTGGGCTAGTGCTCAGTTGCCTTTTCAGATGAAAGTAAATTTTGGAAATCAAGGTCCTAGAGTCTGGAAAAAAAGTGGAAAAACATCAAAAACAAAGTGTCTGAAGTCGAATGTAAAGTTACAGTCTGTGATGGTTTGGGCTGCTAGTGTCATCTGCTGGTGTTGGTACACTGGGTTTTATTAAGTTAAAGTCAGCACAGCAACTTACCAGGATATTTTAGAGCACTTCATGATTCCATCTGTTGACAAGCTTTAATACAACACACTGGCACATGTCCACATATAATCAAGTTATATTATGAATAACATTACTTGCTCTTTAATGGAACAAACTGGCATTTATTGACTCATAAATGAAAAATTAATTGCCTATTTAAATAATATGAATCACATAAATGTCATGTGTTGTTGTGCTGTGACACATTATGTACATTTACCTGCCTGTTTTTATTGATAACATAAGACTGTAACAAAATCTGCCAAAATAATGAACAAAATGGTTCCTTGCCATATGTTTCCTCAGCAAAAATCATCCTTTACCTACGTTGGCTGAACTCTGACCTCCCTGATTCTGCATCGACAGCAGATTTACATAAATACCTCCAGTATTCTCCAAAGCACCGTCTGCAGCGGGTGATAACAGGGTCAGTGGAAATGCAGACCAAACCCTGAACACTTGTGCATTTCATTTTCATTTCATATTGTTGATGCTCAGCAAGGATAGAAGCCGAGATCAAACTTACTGAGATTGGCCCAAAATATTTGCCTTGCTTGAGAAGCCAAAGCCTGGGGATTGCATTGAAAGAAAGAATCAATACACCCGCTGTGTTTTATGGGCTGCGCGTCGGCCAAATAACAAAGTGGGATATAAAAAGACGCCATGTGATGAACCAGCTCTATGAAGTGCTCACAGTTTTGTCATAGACGTGCCGGTGATACATCCAGCCTCACTGCAGGGCGTTCTGCAGAGCGTTGTCACCGGATGGCTGGGTCGTGGATAAAATGTTCTCACTTTTCTAGAGCTCTGTGTTCAGCGGAATCAAAAGAGGCCTGTTTTTATTCCTCCTGTGGAGCAGGGCGAAGCTGTGGAACGTACACACAGACAGCTGTGCACATACGGGGGTGTGCTTGCTTCTCTAGTTAAGACGTGGAGCAGCACAGCATGTGTGGCTTTGGACCACAGTGTGCGTGGATGTGAATGTGAGCATGTGTTGATGTGTATGTGGGTGCACACGAATAGGCAGGTCAGAGGGAGTTCATGCTAAGTTCATTATAATAGGAGTGCATTGTTTTCCAGCTCATCTTTCGGACTCCATTGTGTTGCATTGGTGTGCAAGGTGTGAACACAGCTGATCTTTCAGCTCTTACATTTACAATTGATTGGTGTTCACTCTCAGCCAAACATAAAGGCTAGCTGTCAAAGGCTTTGTACACAGAGCATTATGAATGGTCTTTGAGTGAAAGGATTCAAATTCTCATTTTGGCCCCCAGACTGATGGACTTTGAGGTGTCATTCTCCATGTGATCTAGACATCGATGTACAGTGGTGCTTGAACCATTTACATTTTTCTACAGCAAGCAGTTCTTGTGAGGAAACTCAACAAAAACCCAGAATTTAAGCTGTTCTCTATGGCAATGATTCTCAACTGGTGGGTTGCGACATGTTCTAGGTGGGTCGCGGACAGTTTGTAAAAAATAAATAAATGTTAAAACAATTAAAAATTAAAAATAGTTTAAGCTTATCTGATGATGTATTCATCGTTTTTCTTGAAGATGCATGCAGCATACTCATTGCCATGGTAACCACCATTTGTTTGCCCGTTACCCTTCTCTTTAAATTTGTGATGATGTTCAGAGGAAAGATGGCAAAACGCAAATATAACCTGGAGCATTTGAAATGTGGACTTTCGTTCATTGAGGACAAAAACAGACAGAAACCTCAGTGTGTTATTTGTAATGAAGTACTGGGCATGAAAACATCCAAAGTAATGCGACATTTACCAATGAAACATATATGTAAAGCCAAGCGGGTAGAGCTTTAAAAAGAGGGATTCATGAGCTGAAGACACAGATGTAATTTGGGGGTGTTTTTGCTTTTTAAAAAGGCAGTTTTGGTGCCCTGTAGTTTTTACCTTCCAAAAACAATGTTATGCTGTATTAAAAGGAGACGAGTTGAGCATTAGGACCCAGCAGAAATCCAAGCTGCTCAGTCTGAAGCCTGTTTAACTTTAGACTGCACACAAGCTCATCGATTGGCTCTACCGTATCTTGCTAATGTGTGATTGGCTGTCCTCGCTGTCACTCCATCAAACAGCGTTTAACATTTGAATCTGTGTCTGTGTGCATGTGGCTACCAGTCTGTGATAAGCCGTCCATTTACATGCCTCTAAGTTGAACTACTGTCAAAATAATTAAGAATTTCTGCTTGTTTTTACTCAGAAATGAGGTACAATTTTATGTAAATGAGGTCTGTTGACCATACAGTCCAAACTGGTAAAATAGGTGGTAATGCTTTGGAGTGAAGTTGACTGAAAAGGATTGGGTGATAATTTTATGCTACATGCTTTTAACAGTTATATTTAAATAAATACAAGGCATATTTTCATTAAATAAATATTTAATAATAATATATAATAATGTATTAATATATCTTTAATGATCAATATAAATTTTATAATTTTATTATTAATAACACTTAGTAGTTATTATTAGTATATTATTAATAGTAACAAGTAAAATATAAATCATAATTTGTAAGTAATGTATTGTAATAATAATAATAATCGTTATTAGTTAGTTTAATAATAGTAATGTAATTCATAATATTAATTTATGTTCCAGCACCCCACACCACCGGTCGTGTCCCCCCGAAATCTCAAGGCTATTTTTCAAAAAGAAATTTGTTTGAGTTGTATTCTATAAAAGTGGGTCGTGACTTAATGACCATTAGGAAATGTGGGTCCCGGGCTAAGACCAGTTGAGAACCCCTGCTCTATGGAGAAAGGGGGTACAGTTCCTCCAAATGTATGTACAGTAATGGTCATGTTAATTGTAATTTTTGCAGCAGATACTGAAAGCGAAGGTTACCACTCAAAGAATGTAGTATTGGATCATTTTCCTCAATAAATTAGTGGCAAAGAATATTTTCCTCTCCTTTGTTTAACTGGATGTTTTAGGTTATATTTATGCAGAAATATAAAACACGTAATGCAACATCCTGAAAGACGAAAGAGTGGAGATAGTTGTGCAGATAGGAGAATGGCACAGTTTTTACCAGTTTTGCAACACTACCAGGTTGAAACTTGGAAAATGCACAAACTACTTGAGAAAGCTGGGAAGGAGGTGGTCACCCCATCATGGGAACACAGCTTTACAAGGGAACCTGGCATTAAGACTGGCATGCAAATTAAGTCTTTCATACAAACATTTAACATGTCTCTAACCCCAGATAAGAAATAAAACAGGAAGGAGCAAAGAATAAGTACTAGAGATTGTTGAAAATAGTCCCACTGGTTACCGGTTGAGTCTGACCTGCACAGGCAAAACGAGTGACTCTGCACCAGACAATTGTGAAGCATTTAAGTGAGCTGGAAGCAATCTCTGATGTCTGAAACTAGTGAATCAGAAGAGAGGAGCCTGCCCCTGCCGGTGGTTTACAGAACATTCTAAAGGCTTCACAAGGTTTAGAGCACCGCTGTGTGTATAGAAACACTGAACTCTTCTAAGGTCGTCAATGAACTATGTTACATAATGATATATATCTTAACCTTTTCTGTTTTTCTTTTTCCCTGCATGTCTGGCTGCTCCCTGCTGGGTTCCTGTATGCTTCTCTAGGTAAGCCTGCTGTCTTCTGAATCATACAATGTGTCATGGTTTACACAGTGTTCTCTTGCTGTCGTTTCTTCACTGAAAGGATGAATGTTTTGAAAGAAGTCATCGCATTCAAGAACTGTTCATGGATGCTGACTTAACGCCTTCATTAATTTAATCTGTATCACGTATTTCATCAAATCTGATGGAAAGAGACATCGTGATTGTTTCTATTCCCCTCAGCGTGATTGCTCTTTCTGCTTTAGGGGAAGGTGTTGGAGGGGTCTTAACAGTGTCTCAAGTTTCCTGTAACTCAACCTTTCCTTTCAGAGAAAGAAGAAATTGTTTCAAGTTGAGGGAACAAATGGGCCACTGGTTCTGATCCAATTGTATTTTGTTATTAATCACCTAGGGCCCAATCCTGAATCCTCTTAAGCCGTTCTCATTCTGCACTGTCTGTGACTCTACTGCTTATTTGGATCCTGACCTGTACCATGGCCCCACTTAAGCCATTAGGGCAGAATAGTGGATGATTAATGATCACTGGCCTTCTGGTGAGACAAATCCTTTTCAGACAACATAAATCTATCACAGAGTCCACCATTCAGACAGCTTTCACATAGCAAGGAGAGAGCAGTGAAAACAGAAATGTAACAATTACACTAAGATAAGACACTGCTCATCATATCCACTATATTATCTAGCAGCTATTTTACTCAGCCTTACAGATCACATAATACATTTCTGGCAAATGAAATCTGTTTCCTGTGTGTCATGACCTGTTGAAGGTATGCTGTGAGGTTGAGTAGGCAATTCAAACGGGAACTGTTTTCTGCTATGAATGTTTCAAGTAGGCTGTTTGATTTCCCTGACAGCAATCCATTTTTTAGCATTGAGATTAAATTGCATTGAGAGAGGGCACGAGGTTTGCACAAGACGGCTGGGGAACTGGTTCACCGGCTTTGAAAACGTATCCAGAATGTTTGTCAAGTATAACAGCTGGAAATGTACCTGCCAATCACAACCAGCCTCTACTATAAAATGCCCTGATTGGTTTTGGCTGATTTCAGCAGAAGCAGTGAATCCCAACACTAGCATCCGGAGTCTGAGACTGTTAAGCATAGGACTTCACCTTGCTTTTGTCCAGCATGAGTTATTTTGGGGAGCACAGTCTGCTCTCTACAGAATACACAGTACAAAAAAAGAGCACTGAGCAGGCAGTTAAGACTGTACTGCTTCATTTATTGAGCATTTTAACGATTACGCCTCCTCTTCGGTTGCCTTCTGGCTGGCTAAATGGGCTGCTCACGTTCCATAGCTTCTGGCTCAAGTCTGCTCACAAAGAGGAGCTTTTTTTTGTATCACGGATCTGTCAACTCCTCTCTTGGCTTTGCATTGCTCACAGTTTTTCAATACAAACCCAGTATTGGGCGTTATTATTTCTTTATTTCTTTTAAAGGTAGAGAGGGAGGGCTTATGACATTTCCTTTTTCTCCATGTGGTTGATGCTCACAGGGAGGGATAATTTAGAAATCCATAGCCAGCCCGAGAGCTGCAGCTCTATAACAGGTTTTTCACTTAGCTTGGGCAAGCCTGCGCTGCTTGCCTAATTTCACCTGGGAGCGTTGGCTGGCTTTGGTGTGCATACATACCTGCCACCCCCCACACTACACACACCTTTCCCCCCCCTTTTCAGCCTTACCTGAGTGATTGGCTGGCGGAGTTGTGCTATGGAAATGAGGCGGCAGGAGGCCCGCTCCCCTGGGGCTTTGTGCAACTGACAGCATGACAGAGAGGAGCTGACGGTGCCCATCCATTCTGCCTCTTAGCAGCACGGCGACCCGCGCCACACAATTACCAATTCCATCAAATAGATTTACCTTGCTTGTGTTTCTTTCTGGAGCCTTTCTCCAGAGATGAAACTGCAACAGAGAGGGAAAGTGGCCGAGTGCGAGGTGAGGGTGAGGGGGGGCGGGGTGCTGGGAGCTTTGCCAGGGCGGGGGCACCTCAGCGAAAGCCTGTGTAGCATCTCAACGGCCCCGCTGAAAGATTTGTTATATTTCTCAAGAATCCCAGCAGCTTTCTCGTGTCACGAGAGGCTAACAAGGTGTGACAGAGTGCTAGGGCCGATATGAAGGGATCGTCCCCAGTGTTCTCTACCTTCGCCAGGACATTATTGAGCCACTCAAAGTCGTGTGGCAGCAGCAAAGTAAAAATGTATGTATTTATGCAGTGAGTGTAGGAGGGAGAGCCATTGAATATGTTTATGGTAAATAGGAGACAAACTTTCATGTGATGTATGCACCTCAGTAGTCCATGCATTAGAGCCTTTTGCTGCCAGGTTTTTTTTATTTACTGAACTATTCTAGTGGCAACACTTTCAACAGTGTGAAAAGGGAAAAAATCCTTCACTTAATGGATAATGGAGGAATTACACACAAGCGACTCTTGCTTACACTCTTAAAATGATGGTTCTTCAAGGTTTCTTTAGTAAAGAAAACACTTTTATATAGGACCATGAACACTGTAAGAGCCCTTTGCATGATTAAAGGTTTCTTTACATGGTGAAAGACTTATTCAGATTGTGTTGCAGGTGGTACTGTATATACAGCTTTCTAAATTTTATTGTTTATCACTTAAAAGGTTCTGCTGTTATTACAAGCTTGACATCACCTTTTTAAAAAATCTTCTATATACACAGACATAATTTGGGGGGGGAAGCTTGTCCCCTGCTCTTTTTCAAAAGGCAGTTTTGTTCCCCTGCAATTTTTACTGTCCAAAAACAATGTTATATATATATGCTATATTAAATGGAGATGGGTTGAGCATTAGGACCAAGCAGAAAACAGCCACTCAAGCTGAAGCCTGTTTCCCTTTAAGCCATCCACAAGCTCATTGATTGGCTCTGCCATTTTTTGCTAACATGCCATAGGCCGTCCCCGCTGTAACGCCATCTGGTTGTAAGCCAGGAGTCCGTTTTCACCTTCCACTGTAAGTTGTTAACATGTTGGGCATTTGAATCTGAGTTTGTGTTTTGAAGCTTTGAATGAGTTGATTATGTTGAAATATTAATAGTTACCCCTTCTGTAGAACTTAAAATTAATAGGAAACTACAAGAACTACAAGAAAACAGAGAACTGAATGAGTTTGAGTTGTATTAAATGTTCAATTTAATACCATATTAATATTCTATTTATCATTTTCTTATAATAACGATTGATAGTAGTTATTAGTATATTATTAATAGTGACAAATAATTATGAATAAAATAATGATAATATTTTTAATAATGCATTAATATTCATTAATAATTAATAATCACTTAAGTAATGTTCAAGCTCTGCCAACCCCTCCTCCACTCAAGCCAGTTGTATCCCCCCACATCTGAAATAAAATTTTCGTCACTGTCTATATACACCCATCTACAGCACATTCTTCTACTATCTGAACAACGCTTTTACCAGGCAGTGTTCATGGTCTTATATATAAACATTTTCTTTACTAAAGACACATTAGGTTCAGGCCTGTTTTTTTTTTTTTTTTTTTTTTTTTTTT
>BRDA01015083.1:823-22547 GCA_036984385.1 Crenuchus spilurus | reverse complement strand
TTAATAATCACTTAAGTAATGTTCAAGCTCTGCCAACCCCTCCTCCACTCAAGCCAGTTGTATCCCCCCACGCATGAAATAAAATTTTCGTCACTGTCTATATACACCCATCTACAGCACATTCTTCTACTATCTGAACAACGCTTTTACCAGGCAGTGTTCATGGTCTTATATATAAACATTTTCTTTACTAAAGACACATTAGGTTCAGGCCTGTTTTTTTTTTTTTTTTTTTTTTTTTGTGAAGACCAGAATATCCACTTTTTTGGGTTGAGACTTGATCCCTGAATCTTATCCGCTGCACTGTCATGAAGTTGTGATTGTGATGTCACAACACATGGAGATTTGGTTGCCTTGCATTGGTGGGTTCAATTTCAGTGGGTTCAATTTCCTACATAAGACAACATTTTTGGGCTGAGTGTCTCAGCAGACTAAAGGTCTCTGCATACTTCTTGCGGAGATGAAGTTGCCGTGGCTTGGTGAACAATGTGACATGATTTTGGAGAAAATAAACAACCATGGACTGGGGCTTTGTTCGTCGTGTCGTGCATAAAGCTGGGTGAATTCCACGGCCGAAACACCATGCGACAACCCCTGTGATTGGTTGTTAAAAAAGAGGTGTGTCATGAAAACAAGCAAGGATGATTTTGAAGAGTGACTGGCAGAACAAGTACAGTGGTATCATCATTGTTGAAAATCCTCATTGAGAGATTATAAAGCCACCCAGATTGGCTTAACTTCATGGAGGAAGGTCGGAGAAACTCTTGGCAAAGATTCACATTTTTGCCGCCAAAAGTGGGAAAACCTTTCTGGTTTCTTATCTCCGTAAAGACAGATCAGCAAAAACAGTCCCTCCTCCTCTTCTTTATACACAATCAATATTTCACACATCACAGTACCAGAGCCGGTTCTTTGCTCTAGCCTGAATGCAGATGGTGATCACAGTTTTCCAGTAGTCATGAAACTTAACTTCACAAATGTCACAGCGCCACCCGCAGTTGTGGAGTGTACGCGACAGGCAAAACGACGTCGCAGAAGGTATGCTAGTTTGAAAGCTCGCGAAAGAATGTTCAGCTTCATGCAATGCTCACGAGCTTCGTTTTGCATCAAGTATGCGGAGGCTTGTGAAGATTGTGAGTTCAAATCCCAGTTTCGCTCTTTGCCATCACCAGCTACTAGAGTCAGGTACAGAGTAAATATGTCAGTGTTAAATCAACACTATTAGAGTTAAATTAACACTGAGGGTGTCAAAATGTAACACTCCCAGTGTTAATTTAACTCTAATAGTGTTGATTTAACACTGGCAGATTTACAGTGTAAATTGCAAGTGATTGGGAGAGTCAGAGCAAATGGGTGGGTTGATTGGCTACTACTATATTGGTGGGGGGGATATCAAATTTAAAAAAGACAAATTTGAATAATGTAGTTATGATAATAAAAAAGGCTGCTTGCAATTTGAAAATTGCACTCTCTTAAATTATGATTTCAATATAAAAATGATTAATCGTTCAGCCATATTCTGCCGTTGTGATTACATCAAATGAAAGTGGTCGTCGGCTTGGTCTCTCTCTCTCTCTCTCTCTCTCTCTCTCTCTCTCTCTCTCTCTCTGCATGTCTCCAGAGAATCCACAGAGGTCCCTTTTTCACCGTGTGCAGGGATTTCCCTACATGCATATTCATGAACGGCCCATTAACCTGGCCTATAGGGAAGTGGCTCTGTTACCGGCCTGTATCTCTGCTGAATTCAGTTTGCGTTGCTTTAATCCGTGACCTCCCTACATTGTCACACATGCTGTCAGTCAGAGACAGCACGTAAGCTAATGAAGGCAGAGAGCAACAGTGCTATCTCCCGCTCTCTCCTTCTTTCTCTCGCCACTGCTTCTCTGTTCATTCTTTCTCAGTGTGGCAGAGCTGTACTAGAGCAAGGGGAGAAGGTAATCCTTCCCCACTGCAACACCTGCTCTCACGCCATGCCAAGCGTCAGCTTAACTGTTTAATGATTAACACGGCGAGCATGCTTTACAATTAGCATACGGTTAGCTGCTGTAATGACTCTCAGAGGGAGTGAGTGCAAGCCACCAGTCACCCAAATGAACATCCTGTGTGACACACTAACGCATGTCATCCAGTGGCACCGTGGAGGGCCCAGAGTGATTGAGCCTCTGCCATCAGTGCCACAGCAACATCTGCTGAGAGGCCAGCGTTGAACAAAGTTGCACTGCACAATAATCGCCTGGCGTAACTTTGTTTTTAAGTGCTTCCAGGACTCAAACGCAAGTCCAGTAAAGCCTAGCTTCAGCAATTTCCACTCTCCCTCAAGCCCACAAGTGCAGCAAGTGAGAGCGGAGAGACAGAGACAGCATCTGTATCAGTGGAGAACTCCTTCATTACCAAAGCTGCTTCTAGCTTATGGGCCAACAGAATGACAAAATGATCCATTCCTTTCTCGGTGGCCAGGCCTATTCCCCTCTCCCCTTGCTCTTTGTTGTGGGTTATATGTATCCCAGGAGTTGCTGTCATTTGTAAAGCTTACTGAGCTGCGCTGGAGTAATTCTGCACACTGAATCACAGAATCGATGATGTGTCACGCGCAAACTTCTTGTTATAAACTCTTTTTTGGACTTTTCATCATCTTAGCACCAACAGAAATTACTTTTCCCGTAGCAGAGGCCCGAGCATCAATCCCATGATTCATTCTGCCTTGTCCTTCCACTGGGCAGGAGCTGGAACCGAGGCTGCTCACGTGCACACAGGCACACCTGCAAGATCAGGGTCTTGGGACCTCCGCCAATGGAGGGACAATTAGAGGAGCATCAGGTGGTCCTTGTCTGAAGATCCTGCTGCATGTATGCACTTCTAAAACCTTGCTTGTGCACTTCACTCAATAAATCATTGAGCATGCTGAAGCGTTCCTAATGTGTGGGTGAGCTGTATATCACTCTCAATGATGCCATTAATTCTTCAACAAGGTTTCCTCATCACATTCAAACATAGCCTGATCATACTTAAATGAAGCTATTGTACTTGGCCTTTAAAATCGTTTGCCCATAATTTCACACAATGATTGAAGCAGGATTTAGTCTTTTTTCAGTGTTTTCATTGCAATCAAAATACAGAAAGAAAAATAGCTTGCTGTTCCTCGGCTGCAGTAACTCTGGGTTTTGACACCAATTACAAATTAACAATGGGTTGGAAAATATTACAGAGCAGATAGATCTGAGTGCTTGTCCCCTTTAATGTGCTTTTTTTCTTTGGTGATCCTGATTGAAATTCACCAAGTAATTAACAAGTCAACACAACTGCTGATTATACGGTGCAGACAATGACTATTAAAACAGTCATGAGATCAAAAGTCCAATATAAAATAAAATGCATTCATATTGCTGGAGGACAAGTATTACATTGCAACAGTGAAACTAAGCTTAGTATTCTACTGAAGGTTTACATCCCTCAATTGCACATGCACACACACACACACACACACACACACATTTATAGGGTTGTCAAATAATTAAAAATGTATTCTGGATAAATCTCAGTATGTTATCCCGATTAATTGTAAGCAATTCCGCCACCCATCACTAGGAGTCACTAGCGAGCACGAGTGCAGACATCACTTCTGACACTGCAGAGAAGAAGAGTTGGTGCCTTGTCTCTGTGTAAACAAATGTGTCTCATTCAATTTCTAAACATTTTGAAATGGGAGCTCTTAACTTTGACAGCCCTTATATATATATATATATATATATATATATATATATATATATATATATATATATATATATATAATACTGTACAAAAGTATTGGGACACCTGCTCATTAATGGTTTATTGTAAAATCTGGGGTATTACAAGAAAAGACCATTAGTGAGGTCAAGATATTGGATGATCACCACCCAACCTCATCCTCAACTTCTCAACTCATGCCAAAAGTATTGAGCACCATCATTCTAGAGAACAGAGTCTCCACTGCTTCACAGTTCAATGCTGCGGACTTTATACCCCTCCAGCTCACATCTGGCATTAGACATGGTGCCAAAAAAATTGCCCCCATCCCCATGGGTTTCCTGAAATGCAGGAATGAATGTGTATTAGAAAGTGAAAGTAAAAGTGCACAATTATTGACCCATGTGCTTGCACACTGAGGAATTTGACCTCCACATTTAACCCATCTGTGCAGTGAAACAAATGACTTGCTCAGTGAGTCTTCACTCATGTACTGCCAGAGGGTCACCACCTTCTGGTCATAAGACCTGCTCCGTAACCACCAGGCCACAGCTGCTCCCCAAATGAACAAATAAAATTAAGTTGACCAGAAAAAAACATGAAATATCTTGGCTTCATACTGTCTGCAATAAAATAATAGTCAAGGTAAATGTGAAGCATTTTTTTCTTACCATCCCAACCTTTTCTGATTTGTGGTTGTAGTTTCGAGCATAAGCCTGAGAAAAGGATCAAGCAATGCCATGGATCTGTTCCACGAAAATGTCGAGTCTGCAGAATGTAATGAACATATCACTTTTATAGAATTCACTATTCAGTAGAGCATACTGTAGCACTCTTCAAAGCACAGTAAAACAGCAGCTTTATTATTAAAAATAAGTGATTAAATGGTTATCTGAAATACTAAACATCATCATAGTTGGAATTTCAAAATATGTAAAATGCATTCAACCATTTCTTGTCCATGAAAAATGACCAGAAACCATGCAAGGAATTCTGGGAGGCTTAGGGCTCTTTATATGTGTATCGTCGTTAGATTAAGTGTACCCCGTTTTACTCGTCAAGCATGGATTTTTTCCTTCAGCTTGAATGATTGACTGAACTGAATATCACATTCATTTGAAAGGCAGATATGACATTTAAATCAATTCACAAGTGTCTCTGAATCTATTTTCATATCTTATGGTGTCTTTTTTATTCACAGAGCATTTAGGAACCTACAAACAGTTCATTCCAGCTTAATTGAAGTAAATGAATCCAACTATTTTTGAATGTTTTTAGTGACAAAATAATAAGTAACATATCACAGAACAGAGAACTGAATAGTAGTATAGTAACCCAGCCATGATAAATAATAAGAGTAAAATAAGTGACATTAACATGTGATAGTAGTGTTTCATCATTTTAGCATCACATTAAATGTTTTTCTAAGAGAAAATCTTCCTTTTTAACTTCTTCAACGGGAACTATGCTGTTACAACATCTATTTCTTATATGTACAGATTCACCACTTTCTTATTTTCTAAGATACATATAAAATGAAGGGGTCAAAAAAGCTGAACCCATCTTCTTCCTGCTCATGTTGTTAATGAATGCCAAATTGTAGTTGCCAATGACATTGCTTTAAAAAAATTACCATATCTTAAGTGTTGAATACACAGTAAATAAGCATGAATAAGCACAGAATAAGTATTAAAATGCATTGAATACATTTTAAATATACATTGAATAAGTGATGAAAACAGTATGCATTGAATAAGCATTGAATAAGTGCTGAATACAGATTGAATAAGCATTGAATAAGTGCTGAATACACAATAAATAAACATTGAATAATTGATGAATAAGTATTAAAAAGCATTGAAAAAGTTCTAAATATACATTGAATATGCATTGACTAACCATTGAAAATGTGCTGAATACAGATTGAATAAGTGATGACTAAGTATTAAAAAGCATTGAAAAAGTGCTGAATATACATTGAATATGCATTGATTAAGCATTGAAAAAGTGCTGAATATACATTGAATATGCATTGATTAAGCATTGAAAAAGTGCTGAATATACATTGAATATGTATTGACTAAGCATTGAATAAGTGCTGAATATGCATTGAATAAGTTCTAAATATACATTGAATAAGTGCAGAATGCAGGTTGAATAAGCACTGAGTAAGTGCTGAATATGCATTGATAAAAATTGACTAAGTGCTATATACACAATGAATAAGCATTGTTTCTTGCAACCTTTTATTAAAGTTTGAATAATTTAAACACAATGACCTGTTAGATTTTGTGAATAGTTACATGGCGAACTGTGAGATCAACATACTGGACATGAAGTCCCTTCAGTGCTGTGCAGCCTGAAACTATGATTTCTTGGACAGAGACTGCAATAGCCTGTACATTCTTTAATGTTCAGCAGTATGTGTTATTATATTACAAATCAAAAAACGCTGCTCATTTGAAGGTCTCTGACAAAAACCATCATCACATTGGATGTATTTCATGTAGTTGCTGTAAAAAATCCCCTAAGACATGGGCATGCAGATTGAGACAGAAAATCAATTAAGAGTAGATAAGCTGTCAGATATGGAAAAGAGCTGGCATCTGTAAGTGGATAATTCAGCGGGCACTAGGTGAGCTAGTTGTTTCCTTTTTTATGGACTGAAAGGACAGGGGTCCCTTTTTTCCTTGAAAAATGGTCTCTTTTAAAAGCGCCTTTTTTCCTTTTGTTACTTGTGAGAGCCCTTTTGAGCTCAAATTTACAAAAAGAGCTGAAAGTATTAAATATTCATAGGCTAACCCTCATTAGAGGTATCTGTGGTGTCAGCGAGTGGCAGCTCTATTTTTGGGATAAGAGCAGTGCCTGGTGTTTGTTTCACTGGCTGTCTCTCACAGCCTTCCAGCACTTCCACTGGCACATTTCCACACTTTTGATGTTGGGGAAACAGTCACACAACTTTTGTCAGCTTTCACCTGGGCTTGTCAGATTGGGGAGCACTGAAGACTCGGTGAGAAGTGCACTGAGACCTCACATCAGGTGGCTGCAGCTGCCGCCGATTAGAATAAAGGATTTGTGAGCATGGAGAAGGGCTGCTTGGAGGAGAAGAACTCCACTCATGTACCTTCTGCTTAATTTAAACAGACTGTGAGAGCACTTTGTGCGACATTGGACTTTGGACAACGGCCTCTCGCTGCAGACCCTCAGATCTCACTGTGTGCCATGTGTATGCTGCAGCTAACCGTGGCACCAAGAATATCATTGTGTGCTGTTTATGGCTGTTTCTAAAAGCTCTTTGATGAAAAAAAAACATTTTTTTCCCTCTCACGGCACCTTACAGAGGTATCTGCATGGGTTATCAGAAGCACGTGAGCTAATATTTTTTTTCTTTTCGTAGTAGCACCACGGAGCTCATTAGAGTCTCCTGCTGCGCTCATCCCAAAGATCCCTTGGTTCTTCGTTCACCTCCTCACTCCTGTGGGGGGCTTCTCTCAACACTGAAAGTGGCAGCACATATTCAAATGTGCAGTCTGTTCCCCTGGCATGTATATCTGAAGCCCTGCCACACTCAAATAGATGAACATATGTCTCTCAGTTGAGTCAAAGCTAATTGAATTAAAAGATGAATTAAAACACCAAGAAGAACAATCTGGACCCGTATAAAAGACTGTACAGTTACAACTGAAAATATTCACACAACCTAAAGAAAGTTACAGTTTGTAAGCTTAAACTTTTCTGCAGAGCTAGAGTTGAAAGATACAGCAAAGAAAATGAATGATGTCGCATTTTAGAGCAGCAGGATATTTTGTTAAAACTGCCATGTCACAATTATTCAACCCCTGTGTAATATTACTGATTTTAAAACCTACTGATAGTCTGCATGACCTAAAGTCAATAAATACGCTAACTCTGCTTCAACTGTGATGAGTTCATATAAACACCACCCAGGGATGTGTTGCAGACTTGGTAAAGAGTAAGGAGCTGCCATATTAAGCTGAGAGAGGAGGCAGTGCTTTTGAAACAAAAGGGCAATTGGTATCTCTCCAAGACCCTGAACATTCATACAGACACCACTGAGAACACTGGCCGATATTTATCAAGCATAGAGTAAGATCACTGATGATCCATTCATTCATTAAACCAGCCATCTTCTTAACCACTTATCCTGGTCAGGGTTACGGTGAGTCCCCCTACCACTTCACTGGGCACTGGGCAGGGCATTATACTAATTATCCTCTATGCAGGACAGACTTATTCATTGCTAGACACATACACAGACTTTCCCAGATATCAAAATTATTCTGGCCCACAACCCCTTTTTCATTTGAACCACTTGCCACATGAATTGATGGCAATTGGGCGGACCGCTCCCAGTTGCAAGATGTAGGCCACATATGTGCCAGATTAGAGCTACATATCAGCCAAATGTAGGTAACACTGCCATATCTCTGCCAGAAATGGCCCACATCTGTATGCTATCTGGGTTCACACCACACCAATATAGAGTAACCAATTCCTGCAAATGCAAAATTCTTGTTAATGCATGTTCAGGTTCACACAACTCAAACTTATTTTAATCAGAAATTCTAATACTTTGAATCAACTTTGCTGCTATCTTTCCTTCATGTAGCACAACTAGGCTTATCTCACCAATGGCTCCCAGTTATAGACAGCTGTATCATCACTAGAATTTGAACTCACAAACTCCTTATCAGGGAATGAACATTTACATACCGTAGTTGTACTGTCACAAAACATAAACAGATAAATGCAGTGTTAAACAAAACTGTTATAATGTTAAAAGAAATGTAGGCTTGTTCAGTATCATGTAAGTGGCACTGTGGTCTGTGCATTCACCCTGTGACTGAAACACTACCAAAACACTCCCAAAACTGGTCATTATTTTGATGAAAAATGATGCGGAAATTGTATAGAAAGGTATTTGAGTTAGGAGATTATTTGACTGAACTAAGAAGTTTGAGTTGGGTGAAGCTCAAGTTGAATGAACTCAAAAATGGAGAGCAGGATCATGCCTTAAAATTTGTTCGACTGACTGTTTTTCTTTTAGTATCGGACTAGGTATCAAAAGACATAAGCTGGTCAACATTTTGTCAAGAGGCCTTAGCCATCTCATTAGGACAACAAAGAAAACCCTGTGTGACTCAATACACAATATATATAAGGTTTGGTAAAGGTACATTAGTCGTTTTTCATGAGGAATACCTCTCAGCACAGGTAATATAGTGCTGTTCAACTGGCCATTGTATGTCTTATTTCTCATCAACTCCATCATGTCAGGCAGTGCCATTTTAAGACTAACAATCCATTAATTTTGCTTTTCAATTTCCTCCTGGAATGATCGACAAGCTTTTATGATTTGTATTAGTGCTGTACTATGCTGCCTATACCTATGTACTGTGGCCTTGAAACAGGTGGGAGGTTTTCTCCTGACATGATGAGCTTGCCTGTCCATGCACATTAATGTTTGAGATGCAGGTTAACAGGGTCAGTTTGCTCCAGACATGCTGTCTTTCTGAGAGCTCCTTCCTGTGGGCGTCTCTTGTTTTTTTGTATGAGGAAAGACTCAAATGTTCCAGGAGAGGAGAACATGGCTGAGTGAAAAAGGAAAAAAAAGCTGTCAGGAATTGGCTACAGTCAACACTATTCCTTATCTTCTTCCGGTAGGTTCTTATCATTACTTTGCCTGTCTTTGGGCAAGTGTGGGGGAAAAAGAACTCTCCCGGGTATTGAGCTGTGTTCTCTATGATGTTTCTCTTTCTGCAGTTTTTCCATGAGCTGCCAAGTGCGGGAGTGAAAGGCAGGGATCTGATGTAGTAATTAATGAGGCTGGAGAGAAGGGTCGTGCAGTCTGCCTCCCTCTAACTCTGGTGTCATGGGGGCACCCCATGGGGAGAACAGTGGTAATACAGTATTCAATTAAGAGCTTCGGTGTGCTCTGACAGAAAGCCAGCAGGGGCTGACATAGCACTAACCAGACACTTACACGCCGCGGAGCTGGAGCCAAAATAATGGGCAGCATGGATAAGCTGCTGATGAGGGAATTGACCGAAGGAATATGGAACTGACCGGAGTCTGATTCCAATTTCACCTTGCAACGCCCCGAGAAAATTAAATACATGTAATGCATGGCTTGCGATGAAGGATTGGGATTCATTTATTTGAAAGGTCTGATTCTTACCTTTCGATGCTAGGAACATAATTGACACCCTAACATAAATTAACCCACCGTCGCTCTTGGTGTGCCTCTGTACACCTCCGTGAACATTGTATTACATGTTATGAAGTGGAGATGTTTTGCTTTATGACCCATGACAGTCTCCTCAGCATTTTCCCCTGACCTTGCACAAGCCTCTCAGGTCTTCTCAAGGCACCATGAAACGGCTGTTATGTTATGATCATCTCTATAGTAAACATCTCATTCTCATTCTTCCCGATAAACAAACCCCTTAGCACACTTGCGATGATTGCATACATACAGCTCTCAAAACGCTTGCCTCTCGTTGATAAGGTGGATGCATTTCTGAGTTTATTAGCATACTTGACACCCTTGTCACCTATTGTCCTCTCGTTGCCATCTGATTATCAAACTGCACAAGTGCTCCTTTATTGCCTCCTCTAAGGACGCTGCTCCGGCTCGATGAGCCCTGGGCCTGGACTTGGCAGCTGTGTGGCTGACAGCCCGCTGGCCCTTAATGTCAGTCACGCGGAGGTGACAGCTCGGATCATCCGTCACACAGGTGGCTTCTTCCGCCCGGCCTGACACCGAGGCACTCTCATTTCCAGCAGGAGATTCAAACGCTCCTCTGATCGTATTCAAATGGACACCTTCTCGTGAAGGAGAGCCGAGGAGGTATGACCCCTCGAAGGCTTCTTCAAGCTGTCTGCCAGCGCTGTCTTGTGACAGACAGGAAGAGTGGACTGCTTTTTTAAAAAGAAAGCAGCAGGTCTCAAGTTGTGTTTTTCCAACTGCAAGCTGATGTTAACGTGACCTTGCTGGTCGTGCTGTGTCTTCATTTACATGGATCAAGGCATTGCCTGGGAACGACAGCCAATTTTCCTGTCTGCTAAGAATAAAATGAAGTAATGGACATTCTTAGCTGACATATTTGTGGAATTTATTTTCCTATTAATTATTAATAGCCATACTCTCGTAGGAAAATCTCACATTTGCCAGCAGTGTTTGGTGTAACACTTTAGAGTGATTATGTTTTCCTGTAAGTAAGTAGTTGTTTACCGGTCTCTACCTCCATCACACCCACCTTGTTACTATGTTCACCTGTAGATTTTCATACCTCTGCATGATGTTTCACTCCATGATTAGTTTGCATACTTCTGCATGACCGGGATTTGAACTCCTCTGGTCATAGTGTCAGTGTCTTAGCCTGCTGAGCCACTCAGGGCCCTGCCTCCCTTCCTTGTCTACATGCGACAGCAGTGTAACACATTACAGTTTCAATTCTTATCATCTCTTTTCAGTGAGTTCCAAACAATGTATGTAAATACCCTGTTAGCTTTACATTGTGTCCGTAAAGGCTATAATGGTACAACTCTTGAATCTTCATTGGTATAAGTCACTCATAATAGGATGTGTCTTATTCACAGCAGAAGATATCAACACGTTTTTTAAAACTAAGACCAATCTCACTTTTAATAGTGCTCAAGTAGGTAGTTCACTCCTAACTTTTAGCCCATATTTTTTGCAATTAGTTACATAAGTAGTGAGATTATTTTTAAGTATTCATGAATAATTAATAGTATTTTTAGTAGTAAAATGTAATTGATTACTTTTTTGTAGTAACTACTGTGGCTACACGGATTCAAAATATCAGTCAGAATACTGTAGACACATGAAGTACATGAATGCTCTCCAAAAATTGACAGATCATGCACCAAGTGTCTGGTGTCTTTCATCTACATCAATGGAGAACATCCATACTTCGTAGCAATACCTAGTATATGTGGATGAAGACTTGAATTTCTACAAATAAGTGAAAGCTTGTTTGATGAAGGGAAGCCACTTAACACAGACGCAAGTGCCGGACTCTCCTGACAGGTTGTCAGGGCTAGACTGACAACAGATGATGAGTTCAGGAAGGGTTTATATTCACAGGACAGTAATAGAAATGGCTTTTTTTGTATTAAAGGTGCACACAACACAAAGATGACAGGTGTAATTATGCACTTCAACAGCGTTTGAGTCTTGCCATGCAAAGGCATTTGCACATTTTATAGCAAAAGGCTGCTCGCCCATCCTTATGCTTGGCTGACATGGCAACAGTGGCGTGATAGTAGTAATTGTAGGGTGCTGTCGTTTTTGTCTTTTCTCCCCTTTATCAGAGAATGAAATACATGATTGGGGTTTATAGGCCAAATCAATCAAGTAATCAGTCTTTACCTGACAGAAGTGTGACTAATCCAGCCTATCGCTTTCTCCCTCAGTGTGAATGTGATTATGATGGGGAATTCCGATGATGAAGGCAAATTGCTTTTCAAACATATCCATAACAGCTTATTTTGAGCTGTCGGCAATAAAAATCTTATCCATTCATTCCATTATTCTGTGCAGTCCCACGTCTCTGGCTTCCGAAATTGCAGGTCATGTTTAATACCTGACAGTGCACATATCTGGCTCGCCATTTTAGCTGAATGGAATAATGAGAGGAATCGTCCCCGGGAAGATTATTACCCTTCTTCAATCTCAATAAGAAAAGATCCAGCCTGATATTCAGCCCATTCCTCTTGCGCAGTAATGGAATTCATATAGGCTATTTATCACAGGATCAGTTTATTAGACAGATATTAGCGCTGTTGTTGGCTTACATATTGAACATGAGCGTGCTATCACCTCAGACTGGATTCTGCTTACACATTGTGGGAGCACAATTCATTCAGCATTGACTGAGGTGCAGAGGCAGGACTTCTATAGTAGATTACGAAATTGCCTTCCTTTCATACTTGAACCAAAATGAGTCTCGTTCTCTCCTTTCCTCACTCTTTCTTTCTTGATGTTAATCCCCAATTTATAGCTACGACCATCTATTTTTCTTCATAGAGTGAACAGAATAGGAAGCCTGCACCAGCAGGCGGGAAGAAAAGGCCAATTAGTATATTTACTAATTTACTGCAATTACAGAATTTCTTGTTTTTTATTCTAACAAGAGAAATTAACTGAGATGGCCACTGAGGTGTTTTTATATATGCCTGTATTTCAACATCCACTCATGAATGAGTTTATTTTCACAAACAGAATACAAATGTTTACACTTTATGCCGTTTCTTGAAGCCACTGAAATGATGGAAGTGGTGCTGATTGTGTCCCCGCAGCCATTGCAAGATGCAGCCACTTGTTCAACAGATGGGAGCCACTGTACGTATGGCTTCGGTGCTTTCAAATTCTCTCTCCAGATAAAACAACTGGATATGGTTTGTTTGTCTCATACTTACTCTGGGGCCTGGCTGCTGTAGCAGGGGATAGCTTTGCCTCATATTTGTCATGGCCGGCTGAGAGCCGGAGCATATTGCAGGTGTAACTCAGGCCCTTCTTTAGACAGATTGTTTCCCCTCTCGCATGACCGTGAGTTATTGCAAGGGACCACATTTCTGTCAACAGGCACAGCTTGGGGACCAACCAATCATAATCTAATCTTCTGAATGGGTTCACTGTTGTGGGTGATTGAAATTGTTTATTGTGCGTGGCACAACATTTCAACTCCTGATTAAAAGAAAATATACACACAGCCCTGTATTGACCTGTGGATTTTTCAGGCCATTTGGATCAAAGGGCAGTACTGACGAAATGTATCAGAAAACATATCAACTGTATCATTTTGTTTCAGATAAACTTTTAAAAGAACAGAGAATGCATTGTAAATAATTACCGTTAAACATTTACAAAAAATCAAGTTGTTTACAGTACTTTACTGTATTTTGATACAAAATTTGGAAGACAGTTTCCTTTCCCAGAAAGCTTATAGTATGTTCTGTAGACCCTGGCCAATAGACATCATCTGTCATGCTATCATCATCATGTTGTTCCAGCGTTGTGATGCTAGCCATGCTCCCTTCCAAACTCTGACAGTGGAAGTCATTGTTGAGATGTTTGAGCTCTCCTGGCATGCCACTGTGATTCTTTTCTGATTCTTGTAGATGACATATCGGATGCTGGAGAAAAATAAGTAAGCAGGAAGACCTGAGCCACTTTGGTGGGCAAATAGTAGGTCAGACTACTCGGCTGGAGCTTTTGTGAAGAGGCAACAGATGTGGGGGGCTCTCAGTCAGCAGTGCTCAGAACCTATTAACAGTTATTACCTCCAAATTCCTTAACTCTCAAGCCAATCAATCATCTCTGGGATATGCTATAACAAAAAAAAAAAAATCAAATCCATCATGATTCGGGGAAGATGGGCTGTGAATAGTTGCATATGTGCAAAAATAGAACTATGAACAATGTCATTGTCCATTGCAATCTTTCCCTGTAAGGTAGACCTCAGCCAAGCCTAATGTTCTGTTTACAGTCTCAGAGCATTACTTGTCAAAAATAAATAAAGAAAATTGAATGTGTACAGCTTAAATGCATTGGTCATAAAATAAGAGCCAGTCAGTGGGTGTTTGTCGTGTGTAGTGCTATACAGTGTAGTTATCTAAGACCCCATGAGTCAGCAAAGTGAGTCCTGATACAAGTAAATATCACCATGAGTGATCGTGTCTATGTGTCATGTGGAACTTTCACACAAATATTGAAGACCTGTGTACTGTTTGAGTGAACATACACCACATCATTAAATCCACTCATATCACTGATTTAGGGCTGCAGCTATTGAATATTTTAGTAATTGAGTATTCTACTGAAAAGTTCTGAATATTTTGCTGAAAAAAAAAAAAACTTTTTTCACTTTTTTATTTCTACCTCTGTATATATAGATTATATATTTTTACATTTTTATATTTCAAATTTCTTATTTCCTTTAAAATTACACTTTTATCCTTAATCTTACAAAGTGTTCTTTTTAGTTTATTTGTATATTATATACAAATATACTGTATTAGTATATTTTTTGCATTACTGCACTTTAATTTTAGATTTAAATGTGTACTTTTTAATAACATTGTGTGATTGTTGTCTAAGCATTTCACTGCAAGTTATACCATGTATTACTATGTATGTGACAAATAAAAATGGATTTGATTTCATATTTTTTTTATTAATCAAGTAATCTGATAAAACTTATTTTTGATTAGTTATAGAGAAATTATAAATAAACAAGAGAAAATAAAACATTTTACTTAATAATGAATGGAAATATGTTTACTTTTTTAGATAAAAGTTTTATTTCTTAAATACTTTCTTAAATAGCATAGCATAGCATAGCATAGCATAGCAAAAAACTATTTTCTTGTCTAGAAACATTTACAATTGCAAATACAAATAGTGGTTCCACCACACACAGTGTCCGAAATAAACTTTTTTGGCTCACCGGCCAAATACACTGGTAGACTTGACTCACTGGCCAAGCATATTTTTACCAGTCAAAATAATATTTGTTTCTGTTACATGTACATTTACATTTCATTTAAAGTGTTGTGTTGAATACATACTTTAAAAAGATGCCAGAACAAAATTGAAGCTGAATTATTTAAATATATTGATGAATGTTTTCAAGCCTGAGTACAAGTCAAGAATTGAACTCCATGTATTTGATATTAACAGGAGTTAAAGCAAAAAAATCTGTAGGAGCCAAAACATAATGACCATCTTTCTGTATAAATATAAATAGTTCATAACTTTTTCATAAGAAGTGTATACATTTTTCTATTACTGTTTAACATAGTATTAACATGCTTAAGGTGATATGTGTACTTTTTATAGAGATACTGATATCTTCAAGCACCATTTGTTTATGTTCAGAAAATAGGTGCACTGTCACTTTAAGAGCTAAGCAGCTCCGGTGCAGTATGGACCGGTTCAAACTGTTTGAGAGGTAGTATGATACTATTAGCAACAGTTCTCTGTCTTTAATGTTATGGTTTGTGTTCCATCTTATATTTGGAATAACCTAACCATGGTTGAAAAGTTTTGTTTTCATCACATGAACAGTCTGGAATAAACATAGAGTCCTATGGAAGTTTTCTTGGAATAACACAGACAAGTGTAATTTGCGTCACTCAGTAGAGCGTTGCTTAGCTCACAGAAGCTAAGCATGTTGTGCCACATTAAAAGTAGTCCGTGTGAAATACCCTGCTTTGAGCCTTGCAATTAAATAAATTAATACTCAAGGCAGAGAACATTTCTCCATCATTTTTGTAATCGAGTTACTCGAATTACCCTACATTGATTATCTCATAAAAATGTAATATATGATGATCTGGGATATATCAGACAGTAAGCAAACACATGACTCTTGTAGACACATATGTATCAATTGCAGCAGCTTCAGAGAAAAACCTACATGTTGTTTGTATGTGTCATGCTTATGTTTAAAGTAATGGTTAGACAGCTCCTTGGCTAATAACCAGTTACCTTTGTTGTTCCTCAAAGGCAGCACTGCCTTCAGAACACTAATCACTGATAGTGATTTTGCACATAGGAGTGTAGAAAAATATGCGTGCGTACAGACCTGAGGCACTTTGTCAAGGGCCAAAAAATTATGACCAGATGGCTGGGTTGGAGCATCTCCAAAGTGGCAAAGCTTGTAGAGTGCCCTCAGTCATCTCTAGCCAGTACCTATCACCAGTGGCCTCTCAAATTCCCAAATCTTAATTAGATTGAAAATCTAGAGGATGTGCTGGAACAAAAATGTGATCCATGGCAGCTCCGCATAACATCTTACAGGACTTGAAGGATCTGCTGCTAATGTCCACAGAACACCTGGACCAATTGGTTGGAAATGTTTTGGTGTGTCATGGAAGACCAACAGCAAATTGGCCATATTAGCAAATTAATTTCATGTTATGACTGATTGATGTAAACTCCTGGACAAAAACATGTCCTCTGTTTTTTGTTTTTGTTTTTGTTTTTTGTTTTTTTGTAATTTGCCACACCTGATGCAGTCCACCATAGTCCTGAAATCAAGCTCCTAAATAGAACAGTCAGACTGACAGATATCTAGAGGTAGAGGTCTACAGTATGCAGTCTTCTATGAGAAAATCTGCTCAAAAAAAACTAAATATCATGCAGATGTTGCTGTCAGAACCTGAGTAGGTGCTGTTCCTCAGGCCAACAAAAGCTGTTTTGATTTTAAACCCTAATTGAAATCCCTATTTCCCAAAGACAGGAAAAGAAGTCTGAAAACTGTCAGCAGAAATCAAGACCTAGTGAAGAAGACTCTTTAAAGAAGAACAATAACCAGAAGTTTGTCTAATGCAGGTTTTGTGTCTAGACAAAAAGCTATTGTCTATGAAAAACAGGATGAAGTTTTTCGTAGAATATGGAAGGTTTGATTGAGAGTGGTTTCGTGCAATTTGGTGTATTGATGAACCATGATTTGAGTTGCATGGTGATGGTCCAGAGAGTTGTTTTTGCAGACCTGGTGAGAAAAACAACGGTGAACATCTCTACCACCTAAGAATTAACTTATAGGTGTTATCATGGTATGGGAGCCTTTTCAGATGCTTGTACTGGTAAGCTGCTTCCCTTCGACAAGCTTTGGAATAGAGAAAAATATTACACAAAGGCTTGCTTCAGTTCTTATTTTCTAAAGAGTAATGATTACATGTTATTTTTCAACAAGGCTGTTCTCCTGCTCACACTGTGAAGATCAAGAAGAAGTGGCTTGAGTACAAATCAATCAGGCCAGGTTTGAACCCCATATATGACCCATATTTGGTCTCACATTAAACAGAAACAAATACCTTGTCTCTAGGAGACAGTGGAGGGCTATGGGACTACCTTGACCCTGAACTGGATTATGGGGTTAAGCAGATGGCTGGATTGATGGATGGATGGATGGATGGATGAATTAATCACAAATTATCCAGGAAACAATTTGAAACTACTCAAAACTTCTTTGCCCAGTAGTGTATATAGAGGCCACAAAATTATTTGAAAGCTTATGCAATACTTAAAAAATGTATACATTATAAAACGTTTTTTGTGTCAAACCAAAAGTGACATTTATTTTAAACAAACAGTCCCCACACTGTCATTTTCAGCCAGGAAAAGTATTGCTTCTAAAGGCAGATGGTGTAATTCAGAGTTATTGTTTGAGAAATGTCTTTGCAAAGTTTGGCAGGGTGGCATCTACAATGCCAGTTTAATTCAGTGTTTTCCCCTCATTTGCATGTGCTTTAGCTATTCATAACTGAGGGTCTTTTCTATGAATATGTTTAGTCACATATACAAGTCATTATGAAATTATGCATGCATACTCAATCAGGTAATTTATTTAACATGTCATTGCTCATTAATATAAAATTCAGTTGATAATGGAGTGTTTGCTGACTGAACAACTCTGACCTGCTGAGATGTGGACTCTGAGCATGCACGTTGGTATGTGGTGTCAAGACATTACCATCCTGTGAGTTCTGAGGTCAGAATTGTTGTTCCAGCACATCCCACAGATACTCAATTAGGTTGAGATGTGGGGAATCTGGAGACTGGGGTAACATCTTGAACTCCTGAATTCTTGAAACCATTCCCAGAGAATGTGTGCAGTATTGCAGACCCGGAATACCCAGACACAGGGTTTCCTGGCAGGATAATGCCCAGAGCATCAAGCTAGTTCCAGCAGTTCGGCTGCTTCCCACAGCATGCTAGTGCCTTTGCCAGGTAAACTAAGCACACATACCCACACATGAGCATTCCAGTCCAGATCAAGTTTGAACGCTTGTATGCCCATTGTAGGTAGCCTACTTTTGACCGTGTTGTTCGTGCCTTCTGTTGGATCAGATGGAATAGCCTTTGTTGACCTTGCATGTACTGTAACTGAGATTTGAGCATCCAAGGACTTGCCAGCTCATGCTATTTTGCTCTTCAGACCACCATTGGTACAACCAACAATTACTATATAGTAAAAAAGTAGTTTTGGATGTACGTACAGGAGCTTGCGTAATATCTTTACTAATAATGGTTGACATAAACAGCTCAACCCACCAAGACATGGATTCTCCAAGGTCTCTCAAGGTGTCCTGTGTTATTGTAAACTAAGCTGTTAGCAACAGATCCTTTAAGTCTTGTAAGTGGTGAGGTGGAGATCATACTTGATGTTCCATCACATTCCACAGATGCCACTGTCAGTAGATATTAATCACTGTTGACTTGGAGCATCTCACAAGCCTTTCATTTCAGAGTTTTCTCCAATCCAGTTGTCTGGCCATAACTGTATGGTTCTTGTTAATGTTTTTTTTTCCAGCACCCAACGTGTCTTTGAGAATTTGCTGTTGCCTTCTAACATTTCCAAGACCTTCACATGTGCCAATGTTACAAGATAATCAATGGTATTGGCTTCATCTTTGACTGTTTGGGATGAGATATACAGTACACACACACACACACATATATATATACAGTACACACACACACACACACACACACACATATATATATACAGTACCAGTCAAAGATTTGACTTCTTCACACTTCTTGAAATTCAGTGGTTTTTCATTGTTTAAAAAGATTAATACTAAAGTCATCCTCACTCAAGAAATACACATGGAATTATTTAGTAAACAAAAAAAGTTTAAACCAGAATATGTTTATATTTGACATTCTTCACAGTAGCACCTCTTGCTTAGATGCAGCTTTCTTGGCATTTTCTCAGTCAGCTTTATGAGGTAGTCACCTGGAATAACTTTCAGTTAACAGCTGTGTCTTGTCAAGAGCTCATGACTTGCATTTCTTGCCTCTTAATGTGTTTGAGACATCAGTTGTGTGTCGACTTTGAAGTAAAATCTAAAACATGTTTTGGTTTGTTTAACACTTTTAAGTTTACTACATAATTCCTTATGTGTTCCTTCATAGTGTGGATGACTTTAGTATTCATTTACAATGTAGGAAAAATATTAAATAAGAAGGTGTGTCCAAAAGGCGTGTGTGTATATATAGAGAGAGACAGAGAGAGAGAGAGAGAGGTGGGGGTTATATGTGCAGTATGTTTATAATAAGGACTACATGGTGAATTTTTGTGTGTTTACTGTCAGAAGTGGCACAATTATTCTGAGTCCTAGTTTTCTTTTCACTGCTGTCTCGTTGTCCTCAGAGGGAGAAGAGATGGAATTAAAATGGTTTTGTTTGAAGCACGGCTGGTACTTCGCCTCGTGTGACCATCCTGCAGGCAAAACAGCACACCTTTTCTTCTCATTTGCGTGATCTATATGGATTGATATATACATTCCTTAATGATATATCAGTGACTCAGTACACTGGCACATGCATGCTGCTGTTCTGCTATGATTTATGAGGCCACATGTGTTTTTTTTTTTTTTAGCAAGAAGAAGAAGCCTCAGGTTATTTGTGCGAATGGTCCCTGGGGGAAGACTTTGATGTGCCTCAGAAATAGCGTTTAGCCCAAGGCACTCTTGCTGTGATTCCTTATTAAGAACTACAGGGCTTGTGTGTGTGTTTTGCCACAATCACATTTATCTTTTCACGCTAATGACAAACAGCCAGCACTTCCATTTAGTATCATGCCAGATCTCTGGCTCCAGATTTTAACTCTACAGTACAGACGCTGCAGTCTTTTCTTCGGCATGCAAAGCTTTCTATTGGGTTTGACAGAAGAAAAGACACGTTTCCAAAAACACGGTGCATCCATTGAGACTCAAGTTTCTTACTTGCAGTTTTACATTTGAACTGTTTAAAAAAGAAAGTGATGATATGAGAAGTGAAACTGTACTTTTGATGCGCTGGCCAAACTATGTGGTGTAGAAGAAGCAGCAGAACTCTATGCTTGCAGACTCCCCAGTTGTCACTGAAGGAGGCTGAATGGGATTGTAAATGAGAGCGAGAGAGAGACTCAATGTTCAAGCCAGACAGAAGCAGGGATGAAGAGATCCTTCATGCAGAAACACTTTCTTTGCTCTGTTTCAAGGTTCTATATAGAGGTCTTTATGTCATTGATTTTATATAAAACTATTTATGCTCCAGTTTTGAGTCATGAGAGATAAATGTCTGGAAGTCTGAGAGAAAGATGTGCCCCCTGCCTAAAACATTTCTATAGCGGTGTGTGAGGGAGATGAGATGTGATAGTGGAGAGCAGATGTAGTCTTATCAGTGTGATATTCCTTGTATATTGTAATTTTTGATACATTTTCACCTCATGTTGTATATTTCACAAGGTAGTATCAAATGCTCACCGTGCCCAAGAGCGACCGTGTCTTTTTCAGTAGGTAGCTAAATCCATTACGATGCAGGCCACAGTTGAATTAAATGCAAACTGCATACCAATCAACAATAGTAAAATAGAAGCTTTCTGCTGCTGTAAAATGCAAAATGCACAGGACAGAATAGTACTGGCCTCAGGTGTTCTTGACCAGGAAAGACTGGGAAATTGCTTTAGTGTTATGGTCTTTCATTAGGATGAGGTCTGGTTTGGATTATCTTTAGCAATGTAGAAGTTAAGGGACAGAGGAAACCAATAGGCATCTGACTACCCAATCGTTAGGTTGGTCAACTGCAGTGTTTTACTTATTTCTCCAGACTAATCCATTCAATTTTTAGCCAGTGTATTAAAACAGCAGTCAAATATACAGTAGTAACCCTACTTACGAGTTTAACTTGTGCAGGAGCCGAGCTCGTTAGCATTTTCCCCATAAGAATACATGTAAAACTGATTAATCTGTGTCAGCTGGCCAATATACAGTATACTTTAATATGCTAAATAATGTGTTTATATTTCTGGTATTGTGATTTCGTTAAAGGGTCAGAAAGGACCAGTTCTTGTGGACTCCGGTCATGATAAGACAGGACACGTAAAACGTAAAATGTCGTCGTCTTTCGAAGATAAAATGATAACAACTAACCATACGTCAAACGTAAATTAAG
>BRDA01015069.1:0-27648 GCA_036984385.1 Crenuchus spilurus | reverse complement strand
TTTTCTGTCCCCAAACCTAAAGAGCTAAAAGAAGCTCCAGCTGTGAGTTTAATGATACCTGAAGTAGGCTGAGCTTTATCAGCTGTGCTGGCTGAATGAAGTAGAGCGTAGTTGTTTGTGCGTTTCTCTGTGTGAAAGGTGGCACTTTGATTGAGGCGGACGCAGGGCTGGCAGGCTGGAGCTGGGCGTTCTGCGCTGCCCCTGTGAAGGTGGCAGGACTTTGAAGAACAGAAGAATCTGTTTGAACCAACGAGGCTTTGTGCTGCACACTGATGCGCTGCAGCACTGTTTTTTTCTTTCTCTGTTGTGTTTGCGTTAACCTAACATTTGTCTTTTCTTTTCTCTCTCGTTTGCTCTTTTCTCTCTCTTGCTTTCACTATGAATCACTCTTTCCCTCTCTCTGCTTCTATCCAACTATCTTGGTTTCCTTCTTCCATACTCTTCCTTCCTTTCGTACTCTACCAAACTTTCCAACCCCCTCATTCTTTTCTTTTGTGCTATCTCCCTACTCTGCCCCTGCATGTGTACTTTCTTTTGCTCTCTTCCTTCCTTTCATACATGTCCCCCCTCGTTCACTGTTCTTTTGCTCTCATCCTTCTATTATCCTCTACTTTTCAACATCTGATTTTTACCCCTCCCTCCTCACTCTACCTCACCACCCCCTGATGTCCCTTTCTCCTTCTCTCTTTAACAACACTTTCTCTCCTTGTTTTTTTTCTCACTTGGCCTGACATATTGTCTATGTCCCTCAATCTCTTTCTCACTCTCTTCTTCTAAATGTACCACTCCTTTAAATTGCTTTCTCATTCTCTTTCTTTTATTGAACTTTCTCTTCTCTTCTCTTCACATATTCTGGCTCTTTCTTGCTCTCTCTCGAATTCTATCTGTCTATCTAGCAGGTAAGGGGGTGCCATGCCAGCCGCTGCTCCCCTGCTGCTCCCCCTCGCCATCTGGTGGTGGCCTCCAGTACTTCTCCTGCTGTGGCCCCCATTGCCCCTCACCTTCGGCCACTCTTTATTAAGGAGCACCCCCCCTTCCAATCCACAGATTTCCACATCTCTTGATGACTCCCATCTCAATCACCTTCTACTCGATACCAGTTCCAGCCACATATATGTGGGGGCCGTCAATTCCCTCTACCACCTCTCTCCGGACCTCAAGCTCCTTTCATGGGGCAAAACTGGGCCCAAGCTGGACAGCCCTGACTGCTTACCTCCTATAGATCCACTGGACTGCACCCAGGCCAAGGAAACAGACAACACCAACAAGCTTCTTCTACTGGAGGAGCAGGAGAAAGGCAATGGGTTTCAGAGCCTGATTGTCTGTGGCACAGTTCTGCAAGGGATCTGTGAGAAGCGCAGTCTGATGAATGTCTCTGATGTTTTGTACCAGACTCACAATCCTGTGGACACCCAATATGTAGCTGCTAATGACCCACGTGTATCAACAGTGGGTGTCATTGTGAATGGTTCAAGACTAATGCTAGTGGGACGGGGCTACACCAGTAAAGGACCAGGTGGAATTCCGCCAATCACAACACGCCGCCTGGCCCCACATCATTCTGCCCCTGCGTTCTCCCATGAGGAATTAGGCAAGCTAGTGGTTGGAAGCTACTCTGAATATAACAATCAATTTGTAAAGGCTTTGTATTACAAAGAACATGTCTACTTCCTGTTCTCACGCCGTGACGTGTGGGGCAAGCGTGAGTACCGGACGTACGTTTCACGCCTTTGCACAAGGGATCCCAGTTTCTACTCTTATGTGGAGGTCCCGCTGGCCTGCGAGGGTGGGTACAACCTGGCGCAAGCAGTGGCACTGGGCAGTCACCGTGGAGAACCTGCTCTGTTTGTTGCCATGGCTGCAGGGCAGGCATCCACCCCTACACCCACCTCTCGCTCGGCTCTGTGTGTTTATTCCATGATGGAGGTGGACAAGGCACTGAAGACTGCACAACTTCTATGTTACACCAAGGAAGGAAAAGGAGCAACAAACCAGGAGGAGGCCTACATTGAGTATGAGGTGTCTTCCAAGTGCCTGAAACTTCCTTCGGTGAGTCAAATTTTCTTCTATACAGGAAGGGTCATCACTTAGAGTCCTCAATGGTTAGAGTTCAGGAAATAATGTTGATCACTAGCTCAGAATCTGCTGGAGTACTGCCTGAACTGTATAGTTTTGTGTTTTCTCAACTCCCTGCACACTTTGTCTGACTGTTTGCCTAATTAACAAGCTCTTTCTGAGTTGAAATGATTATGACAGTGCAGAAAAATACTAAAATCTAAAAGGAGGGATATTTCTGGAGCACAGTGGGGCCCACAATTAACTTGACCATGTCTTGAAATGACTTTACAAGTGAGTCGATTCAAATTAGACCAATAATTATTATTACTTTAAACAGTTAATATATTATATATTATTTGATTAGTCTAATAGGCCCTGATCAATACCTCATACTGGGTTCTTCTCTCAGGGCATGCTAGGGGCACCCTACATAGTGCAGTGTGGTTTTATGAGTGAAACAATAGACATAATCTTGTATTGTATTACAGTTTGTTGGAATAAATGTCAACACTGTCATCTACATTGACCATTATAGAGCATAAAGTGTTTTTATTTTTAAGCAAATTATGTGTAAATGTTTTCTCATAATTGGTTTGGGTGACTGCTAATCAACTTGCTGATTGAGTTGACTGATCAGTGTAGCCTTACTCAATTCACTAGCTTCTGCATAAGCGAATACAGGAGGTATACAAAGTGCACTAATGTAAAACTAGTTCTCTTTATACTTCAGTTCTGCGGTCTGTTAGTCTGTGGACTGTAATTCTACATGCTGCTGCTTTTGATGTTTGATTGCTAATTCTGCTGTATTGTTTTGAAGTTAGCTCTGATTATGTGTCCTAAGGCGGTGGCACACCAGCTAAAATACCATAGCATTACTTCAAAAAGGATTTTCTCCTCCTTGGGTGGGGATGAGTGACCAATGGAGTGCTGGGACCTTTTAACAAGAGCCAAATCTGCTGCTAAAGAGCTGTAATCAGGAATATGGCACCAGATAGATCTGGTGGGAGCCATCAGACCCATTAGTGGGGTCAGGATGAGGCACAGGTTTCTCCGTGGGACATACAGCTATCGGGTAGATGGATTAGGGTTGGTGGGCTCATATCATGGGTATGTATGGCAGAGAGAGGCACAGCTGCCTTATCGTTGACACAGATTAAGCTCCAGCTGTTGGAGTCACCACTAATCCACACACAGTATGAGAAGCCATGCTGCTGGGCCACTGCCTCTGAATTGCATGCCATCGCACATGTTTCACTTCTGTGGCACCAATTATGCTGGGAAAGTAACAATAAACTTCAGAGCAGATACTATTTATCTCCATACTGACTTCACAAGTGTTGTAGGGGTGTGAGAATGTATCATGACACAATACATCACAAAGCAAAACTGTGAGTATGATAAAGATGGCACAGTATCACTTTATCTTTTCAAATACCAATATTGAAATCTTGAGTAAACCAATACTGATCCCATTTTTAAAGATCTAGGATTTAAAAGGAACAGTTTTTAATTGAAGCATGTGACCTAAAATGAGCAGCTAGTCCTGCTCAAACTGCTCAACGGCCCTTATGATCTCCCAAAAACAGGGCCAGACCGTACACAGCCATTTTACATAATCTAATCAAAAACATTGATTGGACGGAATTGATCAGTGAGTAGATAGCATTCACACAATACTCAAAAAGTTTCATGCCATCATTTTGTAATATTTCCATATTATCATGTGATCATATCACTCACTTATGTCCGGTGCATTCTAACAATACGCTCTGCTCATGTTTCGTTTGATTCATGATACTCTGTTTACAATTTGATTGTATGATAATATTTCATACTTTCATACAAAATATGATTGAAGAAAAAAATTCTAAAAGATATTCCTTTTTATTTCTGAAGTATTAACAATGTAAAATAACTTTCATTACCCTCTCAGATGAAACAAACAAAATGTGCTGTTGTAGTGTTGCTATAAATAACCAAGCAAAAACATGCCTGTTTTATTTCCACAGTATAAACAGTGCAAATAATGTGCCCTTGTTTAAAATTTGAGTTTTACAATGTTTAACAAAAAGAGTCTTTAAAATGTTAAAGAATGCAATTGCCGAAGCTGAAAGGCTTCTATGGAAGCGTGATGTTCTGGTGTGGATTGTAACGCAGATGATTGAAGCTTCTGGTGTTCAAACAACGCAACTGCATTAGATGGCATAATTAACGGCATATAAGTGTTACCATTCATCTCTACTATACAAATAATCACATTTTTGTTAGTGTATTGTGCCACGATGTATTGCGACACCCCTACTGATCAGGTCTGACAGATAGGATATGTAGCCTGCTAATAGTGTACAGTGATATTTAATTTCTTGCCAAGATTTCTGAGTCTGTGGGAAATGTAGATTTCGCAAACAGCGTTTCATCTCCTGAATGACAGAGAATGAAAAAGAGGATGTTATGGTTAGGTGCCTGTGAAGGAAAGGAGGAAAATGATCAGTGGCTTGCGGGCGTGTCTGTGTAAGAGGCAGTGTGTGTATGTGTGCGGGTGAAATATTTTATGCTGTGTGTCTCTCAGAAAGACAGATTGAAAACTGAGAGGTTTATGTGGGGGCATTGTGTGTTTGAGAATATGACAGAGAAAGCAAAACAGACAGTCTATGTGTGTGTGTCTGTGTGTGGCAGCCTGGGGGGGGTAGGTAAATCCAGCTTAGAGCTGCAGCTGGTTTTTAGTTGTGCTGACCCACATCCTCTCTGAGCTCATCGCCCCACTAACATCCACTTTGGACTACTGACCACTGAGCCTGAATTTCTTCGTGCCCTTCACACACACACACACACACACACAGACACAGTGATTGGACTACTGACCAATGAGCCTCTGATCCTCTATGTCTCAACCCCAACCACACATACACACACAGTGGCTTATGCAACCCAAGCATAACACACCCGCATAGTTCCATCCCAGCCTGATAGAACATGGCTGTGGTTTGGTTTGATTTGAAACATTAATCATACAGAGACAAGCTTTTTTGTTTGTGGACAACATATTATAATCACAAATCGGACTTCTCAGTCTCTTAAATGTTTGTTAAAAATGTATTTCATAATTCTTTCCAATTGTGTATTTTAGCCTATACTTGTATACTTTCATAATTACATTACCACATGTAAGTACATTTACGTGGCCTTTGTTTGTGTTTTTTTTTATTAAAATTGCAAAAAAATCTTCAACAAAATGGATGTGACCTTGTAAAGTGAAGTTACTGAAGCTAAAGTAAGTCTTCTCATATATCAGGCCCTTACACACTCACTGGCCCTGTATCTACACTTTATTTCAGCTCCACTGACCAAATAAGTACACTTTGTTGTTCTACAATTACAAACTGTACTTCATCTGTTTCTCTGCATACTTTGCCTCCTTTCACCTTGTTCTTCAGTGGTCAGGGCCACTACAGAACCAGCACAGAGAAAATATATTATTTGTGTTGTGGATTATTCTCAGCACTGCATTGACGCTGACATGGTGTTGTTAGTGTGTGTTGCACACAAATGACTTGAAACATTTGAAGATTTGAAACAATGTCCAATCTAGACCTTGTTGGTCCATCTCATAGATGTAAAGTCAGAAACAGTAGCTTATCTGTTGCTGCACAGTTTGTATTGGTCATTCTCTACTCCTTCATTTGTGGTCACAGGGCACTGTTGACTGGATATTTTTGGTTGGTGCACTAGTTTTCACTTCAACAGTGACACTGAGGTTAAAAAAGAAATTTGTAGCTCTGCTGTGACTGATTTACCTGTACCAGCGCAACACACACTACCATGCCACCACAATGTCAGTACTGTGCTGAGAATGATCTACCACCCAAATAATACCTGCTCTTTGGGGGTGTTTTCCATTGTATAACAGAGTTAAAGGGTGCTAACAAAGAGTGCAGAGAAACAGATGGACTACAGTCTGTAATTGTAGAACTACAAAGTGCACCTATTTGGTCAGTGGATCTGATAAAAATGTGCAATGAATGTACAGTAGATTAAATACAAGGCTTGTGTGCCTAATGAAGTGGCTAGTGAGTGCATATATAGTCCATATTCTTATGACAGATAATATTCTGATTAATAATAATAATAATAATAATAATAATAAGTATAAGCAAGTATTTGTGTCCGTGTCCCTGTAATTGTATGCCAACGTTTGCCTGTCCCTCCCCCTTCTTATTCCCTAAACTCTGGTATTGTCTGTCTGTCTGTCAGCCAGGGGCAACAGCTGCAGGCCTGTAGTAACTCTAACCTGGAACGAACACATACACACACACACACACACACACACACACACACACCAAACTCCAACAAACTACAAAGGCATCCCAATAACCATGTGTTAAATACATTCTGTCCTTTTTGTTTTCCGCTCCTTTATTTGACTGTATTGATTTTCTTAGAATGTGATGATTAATACTTCCCAGTAGTTCCCCTTCTCAAAATACAGATTCTTTTTGTTCTTTCTTTTTTCACATCTGTTCTTTTTCCTATACACAAACCTTTAGAGCTTTGAAGCTGCATTTTTTAAATGGACTTAATATTTTACATTTAAGATGAATTATTTATTGTTATTAGTCCATGTATCATCCCCAAGGCTTATTCCTTCAGAGATGTGTTCAGCTTAGAGCAGGAAGCATATGGGGTCCGGAGCTGGCACAGAGAGGGTGTATGAGGCTACTCATTTATTTGTGGTTAATTTTTAGTGTTTCTCACTACTTAGTAGAGCACCTACACTCATTTTATCAGAAGCACCTGTTTGGATCAGATTTGTTTATCAGGAGGACATCTGTAATGAAACATTTTACACATCTCATCGGTGATAAAACTCCTACATCCAGACAGGATGAGCAAGTGTCTGGAAAGTATTTTTAATTATACTAATTTGTGTTATTGCCATGTCCCCGTCTGGCCCTCATCCACTTCCTAATGATTTGTCTCCACCCCCTGTGATGTCACATCACTGTTCTGGTCTTCTCCCTTTTTAGCGTCTAATCACAGCCCCTATATAGTCTATAGTCTATATTGTCAGTCATTGTATGTATCAGCATCGTGTTCATCCATCTTGTGAGCCTTACTATAATAAACCTGTCTGTCTGGGATTATACTCCTGCCTCCTCATCCACCTCACCGTGTTACAGTTATGTGATATGATCACTTATTTATTTGTTTGTACATTTATTATTTATTTATTCTACGCATTACCCTTAGCCTTGTATCTATTATATTGTTGTTACCAGGTTGAATATAACCAGTTATTTACAGTATTATTAGTTTAGCAGTATTTAACATCTTTAATGAATTCACAATGATACAGTGCAATGATGCTGTGATTATATTTGCTTCTTTAATAAGCCTCACTTTTTTCATCAACTTAAGTTTCTCTATGTGATGCTCTTCAAAAACATTCTAGTAGCAGCGGCCAAATACCTTTATTTTCTAATGTGGTCTGACATCTGCCCTGAAAATGAAAGAGATTTGCATCTGGACACGACTGAAATGATCAGACGAGCACCTAGTTGGCCAAAAGAACAGTAGACAATTAAGATTGTATTTGTGTCATAGTACATGCGGAAAAACAGACTGCAGGTAAATAAGAACACAATGACATCCTGTAAAGAAAGATTTTTGGCTCCGAGTGGACTAAGGCACTGACACTATGATCAGAGGATTGCAAGTTCAAACCCTAGTCATGCTGTTTGACATCAGCAGTTGGAGCCCCCGATAGAGTTAAATTGGCAGTGCTTTCTCCAGGAGGGTAGATGTCTCTTTCTCCCAATCACTGTAATGTATGTAATGTCTGTTACCTGATTCATCAGAGCTGGGGATTGATTGACCCATTGATGGTGTATCAGAGGCAGTTCAAAAAGAAGTGGTTTCTAATTTCACATGCATCAGAGCTGGCACATACTAGTCTTCACCCTCTTAGAGTCAGGGACAATACAAGTGATTGGGAGAGATAAAATAATTATCCAATCCATAGAGAGAACTTACAGATTGGTGTTTTCACATTTACTGACCAAATATGTTGTTGCACAATTTATTAACCCAATTAAGTGCCCTGTTCTACCACATTCATCAGTGGACCGATGTAGCTCTTAGTTTACAGGCTTTTAAATGTACATCAGCTTCCCTTTGTGTTGCCATCCAATAAAAATAACTTTAATTAACTGGCGTTGGCTGTATTTATAAGCGTCTGTACAAATAGAATGACTAGGCAACATTGAAGTTTAGTCATCACTGGCATTGACTAAAAAAACAGCAATGGTTTTGGATTTGAGTACTGCTGATCTACATACGTTCTTGATGCTTTTCAAATTTGGGGAAATGTCCTCTAAAAAGCCCAGCTTTAACTGCTGATGTTGAAGTTCTGTACTTAGAATGATTGTCTACAGGCATCTAGAGGCTATGTAAAGTCAAACCCATATATGCTTTTGTCATCCCCCTTCTGGCAGTTGCTCGATATTACATCAGAAAAAGCATCAGTGGAAACCCTTTTGTCCCTGTATAACCTCTGGTGGTGTGTTGAAATAGGGTAAATAACAATGATCTGTTTCTCCCAGGCTGGAACTGGAGAACTCTACTCTTCAATAACAAAAATAGTACAATGCACGTCTGCAGACATGTACAACAAAATGTTATGGTTTTGCATATTTTATTTATTGTGTTTCATTATGTTGGACATGTCAGACAGTGGTCATGACATATAGTTTTCATTAATGTGTAATTTTAGTGCAGTGTCAGAAAAAAATAACGTAATTAAAACATTGAATCAAAATTTGAATGGGAAGTGGTCTCTGCTGAGGGTCTTTCTTTTTTGCTGTCTTTCATGGAAACCACTGTAGGTCATCACTTTATTGATGAACAAATTCAGATATTCAGATGCAAACTTCAGCAAATTGAAATTACATTAGTACAATTTAATTAATTTTTTCTGTCTTCTCTATGTGGTATATCATTAGAACTCTGTAGAATCAAGACATTTTGAACACTTAAAATATAAGAAGTTGAATCAAATCTTGAAGCATTTTTGATCCTAGAAGTATGTGTATCATTACAGCCCTGGTGTTTCTGTGTGTTGTTGTGTAGAACTCCATAAATGAGTACCCTTGTGGAGGTGAACATACACCAAGCCCCATCGCCAGCGCTGTGCCCCTCCAAGCCACACCCGCCATCACCCGGGAAACCCAGGTCACGGCCGTCGCTATAGCAACCGAAGCCAGCCACACCATTGCTCTCCTTGGGGACAAGAGTGGACAGCTGCATAAGGTACCAAATTCCGAATAGAAAGTGTGTTTGGACATATGTCAGAAAAATATCTCGGACAGCTCTAACATTTATAGTTTGTATTTATTGTGTGCATTGTTTTAGACAGTTTTTCACCTTCAGTAATGGCCTGAGACCATATCTGCTGATAATCTGTTCAGTTTTCAGCTTAACAACTTTCATAATTGGTTCATGCTTTCAGATCTAGTCCTGTATGAATTGACCAACTATCAAAGCCTATTTGTCATGTTTATGTTGACAGATGTTTACAGGGTTTTAAATATGTGCTACGTTAGAATTTGTCAGTGCATACTTGAGCGTTGATGGTTCTTTAATGGATCATATTGCTAATCACCATGCAATCTGAAATGTGCATGATCAGGAAGAACAATTATGATTTTGTAACTTTTAACTCTGAATGATCAAGAATATATATTTTCTTATCTAACTTTGGATAACATTATGTACTGGTTTGGTTATAAAGTTATCAAGCTTTGTATTTAGCCAGTGTGACAGATTTGGGTCCAGGAGCAGCAGTGCAAATTAATTTGACCTTGGTCCTGGATAGCAGTCAGCATGCTACATAGTTTTCTTTTCCTGTATTAGATTGTATTACACAAACACAGTGTTCTTTTAACATGGCCATTTGACTTCAAAGCTTCATGTCTAGCATTGATCTGTAATTTGTGGTCAAGGACAGTTCATCTTGAGTGGTGCACAAAGAGCACTTTTCAAAGCTAGTGGAAACCTTAAAGAAACCAGAGGTGAGAGGCAGTTGGACAGTGACCAATACCAGCAGTTTCTAAAGCTAGCTGGTGTATTAGTTCATTCAGTGCAAATCAATTTTGACAGATAAACACAAAGATTCTCTACTACTCAGTTTTTGCTTTCCACTTTTGTAGTATATGTGGGAAAAAACATTAGTATTTGAGTAACATAGAGGTGTTCATCATGTAGAATTCTTAGTAATTATATGCAACTTTATTGCTTTCATTCAGAAAGCAAATGAAACAGAAAGCATAATCAAGTTCTGGTACCATCACTCCCAGTACTACAATACTTATGTTATTGAAGCATATGAGTTGATGCGTATCGGTTAGTAAAGCACTGAGAGAGAATAAAAATTAAATGAATGTAAAATTATAATCTAAATTATAGTATCAAAATTTTTACCCTCTTAAAATGTGTATTATTTGCTACAAAAATTTAATATTGTTTGGGGTCTGTACTAAAATCCAGGTATGACTGAGTGGTGGTTGCAGCTCAGGGAAAGATACCACTTGTGTTAGTGTTTTAATCTGTCAGCTGTAAGAATGTTTACCATGGACAAGTTGCAGGAATGTTTACTATGGACTAGTGACTGTATGCATATCTTAATCTGCTTATCAGCACAGTTCTTTCACTCTTACTTGGAGGCATAACACACGATCTGCATTTTAGCTCAACTTAGCCTAACTCCAGAGAAGGAATGAAGTAGCAAGCCTTCTTCTCTTTTTCTCTTTCCCTCTCTCTGAGCCCCATAAGCGGCTGATAATGATTTGTTGCCAGAGGCTTTTGAGCTTTATAAGCGCAAAATGTGTGCAGCATGCAGAACTTGTTCAGTACTGTGTCGCCACTGTATGTGTAAACAGGGGAGTGTAATGTTTTTTGCTTTGTTGGTTGTTGATGTGTTTTGATCTCACTGGTTTGGGCTGGTATCACTGTGGGGAATGTGTGCACCACCCGCAGTCTGCCTGATCTGGCCTGAAGGGATATGTGTGATCATGTGAGAAGAGTATACGTTTCTCTCTCTCTCTCTCTGTGTAAGTATGTATGTATGTATGTATGTTTTCACATACTTATTGCCTTTTTGTATCTGTTTTTGTATGCATGTCAGTATAGTTGACTCCAAACGTTTACTTAGGCTAAATAATCACATTTTTCACAGACACACACAAGGTACCACCACCAACTCTACAAACAATGAAAATATAAAAAAGGAAAAACACAATCACTACATTGTTTAGGAAGTTGGGTGGCATAAACTCAGTCCTAGGGCTGAAAGAATTATGGTCCTAAAGTTTTAAGTGAACATAAAGACAACAAGAACGGAACTGGTACACTGATGAGGTATCAAGTATATTGTGTGTATACATGTGGGTCTGTGTATACAAGCATGGAAACTTGACTGAATTACACTAGTTCTGTGAGGAGGAATGGGCTGAAATTCCAGAAAAGTATTAGGTGAAAGTATTATCCTAAGTGTTTGATTCAAGTTGAGCAATTAAAAGGCAGTGTCACCAAATTGTAAGTAAACATCTGGTCCATAAAACAAAATCTGAAATAAATTTGCTTTTATTTTGAAACTTATTTTGAAATTGTAGGGAAATATACCTAACTTCTGTAAAGTATGGTGACATGAAGTGTATGGAATTTGCTGTGATAATGGATGGATGGATGGCCTCAACTATATGTACATGAATTTGATATGCCTACAATGATTTTGGTTAGGGTAGTGTTGTGGATAACACTGCTCACCCCCATATGGCAGACTGGGACCTGATCACTGGTTTGGGCAATCAAATAACACTTGGGCAAGACTCCTAATGCTACATTTATCTACAAAAGTAATATGACTGTAAACTTATGTTGCTGTGAAAAAGAGCATCCACCAAATAAAATATAAATATAAAATATAAATATAAATAGCTTATACAAATATAAATATAAATAGCTTATACAAATATAATATTTAATATATAGTATATTAATATGCCATTACACATATTTTTATTACTCTGTAGTATTTATTTTTTTAAACTATTCAGTTGTATTGTATTCAAAAACACAAACCAAAAGGCCAGTAAATTAATAAAACTTTAAAGTAAAATGTTGGTTTGAATTTGATTGTTATAAATTGAATCCTCAAACCAAACATTTACCTCAAAAACAAACATTATTTAGGACCTAAATATTTAGTATTGAAAATTGGAATGGCTAACAAACAGAAAGCTATCAAAACGCAATTTATTTGGCAGATTGGACCTCTTTAGATAGAGTACCCCCTCAGGCTCTTGCACCTCTATGATGTATATGAGCTGCAAAAGGAGTGGACCCCTATCTTCCCCCAAACCATAGCACCTGGTGCTGGACCCATGTGGAGCTGTAAACTGTGCCTCCAGGAGCCTTTTGCCTCCATAGAAGGTTGCATGTCATGAGTTTACTATTCACACAATTTTCAGACATATTTTTTCTCAGCGTAGCAACTTGAAAAGCCAGCAGTTTATGTGCATGGCTCCATGTTAATTTTTGCAGTTTGAAAATCCAGGTGCCGTCACTGCTCTTGGAGCAAATCTGCATCTTCAGAATAAACATGAGAAACTGACTTTTCAAATTAGGTATAAAAAGGGAACTTTAAGATTTTGTCCAACAACTACAATATACAGGTGTGTGTACATGTGTGTGTGTGAGTGAGACAGAGATATGACTTGCTGTGCATGCTGAAGGCGAGGACTGCTGGGAGTGTTGGTCCCAGAGGAGCCGGACTCCCGTGGTGCATTGTGGGTAGGCAGATAGAGGTGGCAGCAGCCGCAGCAGCTTCAGGGCTGAATGAAATATTAACGTTCCCTGTCCACACAGGCAGCTTGTTTACAGCCCTTAACTCCTCAGGCTAGACTTATTCCAGCTTCCGTGTGCTACTGCTCTCCTGTTCCACCATACGCCTGCTGAAACACTCACCAACACACTCTGCTCAGAGTATAGCCTCACAGTGTGTGTGAGCCAGAGAGTGCTAGGAGTGTCTGTGTGTGTGTCTGTGTGTGTGTCTGTGTGTGTCTGTGTAAGTAATGCATTATGATTCAGGGAATGTAATTAAATGTTTGTTGTATTTGTATGTAATTTCACGCTGTTAATGTATCTCGTCTTGATTATCTGCTTAGTGCATTGAGAGTTTGTGAATGTTTTCAGTTTTGGTTAGTTTATTATGTTCATTCTGTCCAGAACCATGTATCAAAGATGTTATTCAAATTATACAATCATGATTATAATAGCATCCCTAACCTGGAACAAATAACTTACTATATCCTCCCCCACTTTATCTCTTAAAGTGTGAGCACCCCTAGTTAAACTGTGTTTCAGCTAACCTTTAATTTTATATTAAATAAGAATAAACCTATACACATTTGAATGAAAATGACTCTTTATTTACTGAAATTTTATTGAAAAAAAAAAAAAAAAACTTTGGCCTCTGCAAAAGTTACGACACATTTACTGTATGTTTTTATTTTTTCTTGTCTGTAGAAACTGTACACTAAAAAGTAGAAACATTGTGATGTGTAGAGGGTATGTTAATTTATTTTCACTTGTGAAAAAAAAAAAACTTGCAACCATTTAACATTTAACTAAAGATTTTACACACTATGCTAGCTAGTCCACTCTGTTAGATACACTTACCTTTTTGGTACAACTTGTTGATGTTAAATAAGAGACAGTAGCTCATCTGTTGATGCACAGCTTGAGTTGGTCATCCTCTAGGCTTTCATTAGTGGTCACAGGATTCTGTTGGATGGATATTTTTGATTGGTGGACTATTTTCACTCCAGCAATGACCCTGGGTTAAAAAAAAAAAACAGCAGCTCTGATATGTTTGATCCACTCATTCCAGCTTAACACAATAACAAACTATGTTACTGCAGTACTGAGAATGATCCACCATCCAAATAATTCCTCTTTGGTGGTGGTCCTGTGGGCGTCCTGACCATGGAAGTACAGGGTGAAACGTAGCTAACGAAGTATGCAGAAAATAGATATACTACAGGCTGTAATTGTAGGACTACAATATGCACCTACATGCCAAGAGCTGATAAAATGAACAATTAGTGTTGATACAAGGAGGTAGTATTAATGTTATGGCTGATCAGTGAATAGCATCACTCACTTCTCCTAAATCCACATGTTATCAATATAATATATGAAATGATAAAGATAGAATATATTTGTTATTATGTACAGTTAAATGAATACATACTTATTGCTGTGATGCATTCTGTTGTGATTATATGTTCTGTGATTGTGTATGTAGGTGTTTCTACGTGAAGACGGTACAGGTGCGCTATATGACTCTGTTGAGGTGGATGGTCAAAGCCCTGTTAATGCTGACCTACTGCTCGACTCAGCTGAAGTCAACATTTATGTCCTAACCGAGAGAAAGGTATGTTTAGCACATTTCACTTTGACAGAACATTGATACACACACCTAGTGGATGAGACTAATCTCTATTCAATATAAGCATATGGCATCACCATTTCATACAGAATTCAAGCACACCAATTAAATATTTCAGATTCCATATCAATATGTTTTGTCGATTGAACAAATGCGATGATTTAGATATGCAGTTTCCTTGAAGATAAAGAAGTAACGATATGCTTCCATTACTTGTTAGCTACATTAGCCTTGCAGCATTTGTGCAAAACTAAACATATATTATCTTTGATTTGAGGAAACATATATTTGTCTTTGATTTGAGGAAAGGAGAATTTTGTGTGCATTTGATTTCTGGCCAATTCATCACTTTAATCCCAGGAAACTCCCCAATGAAGTGCATGAGGCCTCCCCAATGAGGTGCAATGAGGCGAGTCTCATGATGATAGAAAGAAGCACCCCAAACAAGGAACAACATGCTGACAACTCCCTCAGGCATTATACATGTAGAGGAGAGAAAACTGCTGGTGTTAAATGTTAAAATGGAAATTTTATTGGTACTCTCTGAAAATACCAATAATCAACATCTGATGAAGCAGCTAACATTTTATGTCATAGAGGAATGGAGAAAATTATCTCAGAGAACTGACGTATGCATGCTCCATCACAGTTTTTTTCTGTTGTTGTGAAGTTGGACAAACATCACAGAACGCTTGTAAAAAACTGTCTGAGCTTGGCAAAAGATTCATATTGAAGTGATAGTCACCGCTTAGCATGTGAATTCAAAAAGCTACATTTCCTCATGCCATTTTATGCCTTTCAACTCTCAATGAAGGTGAAGTCACTAACTTGTTTGAATTTTTCTGTTCCACCTGGTGTATCGGTTACATTCTGTTGGCTCATTATTAGATATTTTGTTCAACCTTAAATGGTACAGCAAAAAAATAGTAAGAAACTGGCAAGAAGGAAGACTTTAGCCTCATCAACTATCTTAGTTTTCTCCTCAATTGAAACACCTCACTGATGTTAACTAGGTTCTTCATGCTTTTTCAATCTTTGTTCTTCAGATCTCCTTTTTTGCTGTTTTTCTGCCATCTCTCTTTCTTGACAAAGTGTGGAGTTCAGCATATAGCTCCTCCCCTTCCCCCTGTCCTGTGCATGAGCACCCCCGTTGTTGATTGCCTGGAACACTGTTGTGGTGTTTTACCCGAGCTGCTCTTCTCCCTTCCAAAGAAGCCCCTCTGTAAAAATAGTCTGTGTTCTCTGTTCTTTTAAAGTAACCAGATTGTGTGTGTGTGTGTGTGTGTGTGTGTGTGTGTGTGTGTTTAAGGTAACAAGGCTGCCTGTGGCTCAATGTGAGAGGCATGTAGATTGTCATTCATGTCTTTCAGTCAAAGACCCCTACTGTGGCTGGTGTTCACTAGAGGGAAGGTAGGCATCTTACCTTTTCTTTGTTATTTTCCTCTTTCTCTGCCTTTTTCCTATCTTCTCCTCTCTAATTCTCTTTTCTCCTCTTCTTTCCTTTCCTGTTGACTCCTCACTTCTCCTTGGTTCTTCTCTTCTTCTCTCTCCATTTATAAAATTTCTTCTTTGCTTTGTTCTTGGTTTGTCTCTGTTTCTCACCTTTCTTCTCTTAGCTCTCTTTTCCTCATATTTGTCTTTTCTTTTCTTCACTTCTTTTCATCTTCTACTTTTTCTTATTGCTGACTTGTACACTTTTTATGATTTCAAATGCTACCTGTAATACTGAGTCTGTCCTTTAAGTAGGTCATCTCACTACTGTGAATGTCAATAATGTCAATACAGTTTCATTGTGCTACTCTAAAAGTATTAGATTATCCATACAATCCATAAATCCACATTCATCGTGGATTATCTACATCAATCCTCCTTGAGAGGTTTTGTGTGTCTGTGTTTGTCAATGGATTTGTCAGCAAAAATGTTGTGACTCATAATACTCATTACACACTTCTGGAAAACAATCCTTTGTGTCTAGTTCTGCTTCAAAAGAAGGAATATTTAAAACCTCATTTAAAACAGTCATTGTTCATGAACATACCTGTACGTGAATATGTCTATATGTTTCAGGTGTACACGGAAGCTGGAATGTGCTCGTCACTCACAGCCTCATCACTGGCTATGGAGTTATGGTCACGATCGGCAGTGTGTATCCATCCAAAGTTTGGATCCTCCAATCATGAGCCGAGAGGAGCAGACACAAGTATGCAATTGTGCACTGATAAACCACCTCACTATTGAATACTTTATACAAGGTGACCTACACTCGTTGACGAGTTCATCACACACACCTATAAAATTGCGTAACTTGGTGTGTATACAGTTATAGACTGTCGGCCATCTTTTGCTGCACAATTTACCAGCCCTACTACTTCATCAGTGGAAACAGATCACAATAGTATAGATACAGATATACTTTATTGATCCCTTTCGGGAAATTCAGGAACCATCACTGATCAGATTCTAGTTGAGTTCCCAAATATGGTAGGTCTTTCTAATATAATTCCCAGGTTAATCTAATTAACACAGAATTAAAGTTATGTTGAAACACGTTGGAGTCAGTTGACTGTAACATCCAATTTGACTTGGTTGACTCATGTAGTTACAACCCAGATTGAACCCACACTAGCACTACATGCACGATTGAAGACAGCTTAGTTTATACCATACTAACATAGTCAGTTACAAGACAGCCAGTGTAGGCTGTTAGATAAAGTCACATTCCCTTATCACTCCTTAACATTTGCATGCACACAATTCTTCATGCTGAGTGAAATTGTCATTTATTCAGCTGTAACATTGTTTATCAGAGGAAAAGTTATAAAATAAAAAAAAACAGTTGTCATACATCTCATACATGTCATAAATTTAAAAGATTGTAATCAATCTTCAAAGGTTAAACATGCTTTTCCTGTTTTTGCAATGCTGAGTTTCCTTGGTATGTGCACTGTGTGTTGGTAACAGATAATCTTAAAATCTTAATGTACATGTTGACAAAACCCCAAGACTGACAAGAAAATAGCAAGAGTGCCTTTCAACACAGCAGGTTCTTCCACAGAAATGAGGGTTGTTGAGCAGATACCACTGGACTGAATGCAGGAAGCTGCTGTTTGCCTTGCCTAGGCATATAATAGAAACTGACATTGCTTCTGCCTGACATCTGATGAATTCTACTGTAGCTTGTGCTGATGCTAACATTCTAGTTCATGCAGAGGAAACCTGGACTTCAAGTTCAGTTAGCAATACTCAGCTTGATGCTCTTAGTAGACAAGTGTTTAAATGAATATTTTGTAAAAACGTCTATATAAATACATATGTTCACTTGAATGAGTCATATCTTACACATTTTTTTATATTTTATACTGTTTTCGGTATGTACTTTTGTGTTATGATTCATGTGATTTTTGTCCTACGACTTTTTAACTCTTGGAAAGTTTTTGCTGTTAAGGTACATTTAAAGGCCCATGTCACACCAAGCTGACAGTGAGGATCACATGCAAACTATGTATGACTGATGAGCATTGCTTCTTGTCTTCTACTAACATTTACACTGCTCAACAGCTGGGGCCCTGAGAGAGTAAACTCAGAGGAGGCATGTGCTAGTCTTCCCCCTGCTAGAGTCAGGGACATTACAAATGATTTGGAGAATTCTAGAGAATGGGTGGGTTGGTTGGCTGCTACTACACTGGGGGGAAATGGGTTAATTTTTTGTTTTCATTACACTGCAAATGACCAAATAGTTGATGTGCATACTGCCTGTTTACTGCATTATCATGCTATAGCAATAACTGACTTGACGTTAACTATAGTTTCACACTAAACCTTGTGAGAGAAAGTCAAAGTGAAGCACAGCTAACTGGGTGCTGGGTGGGGAAATGGCTACTTAAAAAGCAAACAGTTCAAAAGAATCAGATCACCATGGTGAATTCAACTTTCCATCTCTTGTCACCTCACACTTGCTCAATTCCTCACTCCTCCTAACCAGGCATAATAAAAGTATTTAAAAATTGATTAAACACTGAACAGACAGGTCATACGCTATATAGACCATGTTATATTGGTGAGTATTATCATATCATATTAGTTTTCGATGAGAATTCTAAACTTGAACAGCACTATGACAAGTCTTTCAATTAGAAACACTTTCTTTGTTTGGCATGTTTGCTTGAGGTTTAATTTTGAGCTTTATCTCAACACCTACACGTGCAAGTCTTGACAGTGTGAAATCAACTGACACTATATGTACTAATGCTTAAACTGTTCTGGTTTGCAGAGTGTAAGGCATGTCAGTGTTTTGGCTGGTGACCAGTGTAATGAGCAGTTATGGAATTAGTTGTCAGTCTTAGACAGTCTGACATGTTGTCCGCCTCAGCAAACCCCAATTTAACCATTACTCACGGCCAACTGAATACAGCAGCCTACCGACACACACACAGTCTGAAATATTTCCCATTTGTGTGCCACTGTGAAATCAGTCACCCTGAAAAACTGGGGGGAAAAAGAAGCACTTTCATCCCCCACCGACTGGAAAAATAACTGACGAAATCTCTGTTTAGTATTCTGAGGAGCAGCCTTGGCAAGGTGCTGCGCTAAAAAATGTGCCTGAATGTTTTTTTGCGTGTCTTTCTCTTGCAGGTCTCTTTCACGGTGCTACAGTTGCCAACACTGTCTGAGGATGAGGCTTTGTCTTGTGCTTTTGGGACTCTGCCCGCTCAACCTGCCGTTGTCATGGAGAACAGAATAACCTGTCAGTCACCTCGACCCAAGCTCCTCCCCCCAAGCCCGTGGGGCAGTGGTGAGTGACTGAGGAATTGTGCTGTCCAGGGTATTTTACCTGACCAAACAAATGTTGCAGTGTTTTAAAGGAAAGTTCCACTGACTTCCAAATTTCTACAGTTCAGTCATTGAGATGTCAGAAAAGTGCTTTGAAGTGAGGTGATTTGTTGTACAGAGATGTGCCCAACATAGGCTGTGTATGAGCCTTCCTCATTGCATGCACATTTTAGGCCAAAAGTTTATGTAAAACTTTTAAAACAATATGTCAGATACGAGACAACAGTTTCATGCAGTAGCTTTTAGCGACATTGGACAATTTGGTCACCTGGTTTCTGTCACCAGCTCTGTGCTCTATTCTGAATTGGTAAGTTTTTTCTAGAATGGTACATTTTACATCAAATCATACATTTGATTAATTGTTAATAACTATTCAGTTATGCAGGACATTTAAATAATTATTGCAATTGTGTATCAACTTCATGTTTACCATAGGGTTCAAGTTCCAAAAATACCATTGATGTTTATTTTTATATTCCATGGAAGAGAGTCAGCAACAATAAGTTTTTATTGCAAATGTAGATGGGCACTTGTGGTCTGCAAGTGTTTGTCTGCCAACTTGCATAGTTTGAATAGTGCCTCTACAGGGGCACTGCCAGGGATTTTGGGCCCCATGAAAAGATAATACATTGGGCCCCAAGCCACATCAACCCTGAAAATTAACATTGTGCAGACAGTGGAATGTTACCATTTTTAAATTATCTTAATTGTGAAGATTTTAATTGTAAAGATTAAAATAATAATAACAAATTCCCACTGAGTCGCTGCCATTAAGACAATTGATTTTAACACAGTGCTGCTCACCCCTTTCTTCATTTGGGAGTAGGACTGTTGTATGGGGATGGGGAGGTAGGGCTGTGGAGCCAGAAGCCATGTTGCCTGTTCTGACACAGGGCAGAATCAGGGAAAACTCACAGTTTGAATAGCTGCTGAAAACTTTGCCTGCATTGATTAAATGTTGGCTAAATTAGGAGTGAAATTTCAGTTAACTTCCACCACTCAGAGACTACACCCACCTTTGTGGAAAAAAACAGTGACACATTGTCACTTTTTTCTTTCTCTCTTCTGTCTTTGTTTTCTTTCTTTGTATTTTTGGTAACCAGATTTCTCTTAAATGCAACATGATACGTTACTCCAAACTCTCAATGCACCACTCACAAGTACACTTTGCACCTGTTTTGAGCGTGGACTGAACCATATAAGGTAAAATTAGACAGGGGAGGAAAATCAGGCAATGTAGAGGCTCTGGATTTTTGCCAAACAAGAAAAATAGAAAAAAAACCATTTTAACATAATTAATTATTCGATGAATGATAATTTTATAGCTTTTTATTGACATAAATATAAAAATTTATGTTTTAGGGCCCTTGTCAGTTACAGGCCTTTGGAATTGTACAAACTACCCCACAGTACAGCTGTGATTGTTAAATCATAAGCATTAATGTGTTGTACATCAGAAGAGAGTTGAGCACTGAGGATCAGTCATTATTGACATCAGTTAATGATCTTCTGTTGTCAGTCAGGAGACAGACAAAGAATGGGTTCTTGTTTTAGCAGGTCAGCACCATGAATGTGACCCCTACCCCCATGATAAGTCACATGCTTGTGTGCTTTTATAATTAACAAAATAACTAGACCTTAAGTCCCAAAAAATTAAATATACAACACTATTTATAATCCCCACAGAGAAGAAAGGCTTAGCCTCCGAGCTCCTTATGTGAGCAGGACAATGGCAAAGGCTAAAATTTCAGCTGTAAAGTCTAAGAAAGGGTGATGCTTGTTTGGTTACAGGATAAGTTTTATTTACTTTTTTTACAGCCTGTACTGAAGTGTCTGGAACTGTGGTCCTGGAGATTTACTGTATTTGCTGCAGTGTTTGGGTTTTCTCTTCTTTAATGCAGCTGATTCAGCTTATCTTCTGATCTCCAAGCTTTTGTCAGTTGTATCAGGTGTATTAGAACTAGGAAAAGGAGCAGTAAACATTACTGGTCAGTAGTTTGAAGTAGTGGAAGCTGGTAGTTTTTATGGTTGCAATATGACTAAATAATAGGTTTAAACAGTAGCAAGCAGCAAGTAACAAGTTTGTTGTATTACATGAATTCTTTCCTTCATCAATACCTGTCTAAAAGTATATATATTAGGAAATCAAATTAAATCTAGTCAGGGTTTCTTAACTATTTTTATTTTGAGATTATGTAACTGTTTTTAATATTATTTAATTTGTATGTAGAGTTTTGATTTTTTTTTGGAATATTACTTATTTAATATATTTTTTTAAATAAAAGTGTCCAATGGCAAATATATTTGCTATTTTTTAAAATCCTGCATGAAACAATCAAAATTATTGTTTTGCGTTTCATTGTCATATGTACTTAAAACAAGGGTGAAAAAAAAAAGTTCACAAGTATTACCATATTCAAGTCAAATTGAGAAATATTAGATACTTTGACTCAGTTTATTGTGATTTCAAGTCAGTTTTTTAAATCTGACTGCAAAGGAAAGTTCATAATATTCAGAATAATCAGTAAGATTTTCTCAATTTCTTCCACAGATCATACGACTGTAAGACTAGCACTGATGTTTGGAGAAGTGATGATCACTCACACTAACATCACCTTCTATGACTGCAAAGCTGTGGGCAGGCTCAATGCTACCTCACCGTAAGCACTCACATATACATTCTCATTCATTATATATAAAGTATGGAAATGTATTTAGAATTATTCATTATATATAGTGTAGCATGGAAAATGCAAAGTAAGAAAATGCAGTGCTTCTTGTATTTGATTTTATTTCACTACAGACAGTAGATGTTAGAACCCAAGATGTTTCATGTTTTATCTGGTCAACTGTTTTTTTTCTTATTTTTTACTGTATATTCAAAAAGGTATATTCATTATGTACAAAGTGGCATTTTGTGTAAAATGACCTTTTTTGTTAATGTTGTTACTCTTTGAATGTAATTGAGCAAGTGATTTTTAACTGAGCCATTTACTGAAACTCAAAATGAAAATATTCAGAGATTCTGGATTTGATTTTCATGAGCTGTTAGCCATACTCAGTAGCTCAAATGGGGTGGCCTTCACTTTTTCCAGACCTGAATCCCATGGGATCAGCTGAGTCCCCATGTAGAGGCTTGTAACTCTGTACCCCAGAACTTCAGTGACCTGAGGGCCACCATTCAAGAAGAGTGGGATGCCATGCCTCAGCAGACAATAAGTCAACTTGTGAACAGCATGAGACTTCGTTGTCAGGCTGTATTTGATGCTGAAGGGCACACAACATGTTATTGAGACATTGACATTTTTTGTTGGCGTTTACCAAACATTGTTTCTGGCTTTTGTTTTAATAAATAGTTTGAGGTGAGGAATTCACCATTGCATGCTTCTACTGAAATGCCCGACTTTCATGACATAATATCCCTGTTATGAACTTTTTACATTTGCCATAAATTTCACCCAAAAACCAAATGTCCCTAACGTATTGAGGTCTCTCTATCTATCTCTCTCTCTCTGTCTGTGTGTGTGTGTGTGTGTGTGTGTGTGTGTGTGAGAAATGTGCAGTGGCTGAGAAGACCCAAGCGCTGTAGATTTACAAATGCACTGCAAATACAGAAAACACTTTTATCAAAATGCCGCAGCTCTGCGAGGTTCTGTTTACATATGGCATCGCCTTATATGGTCCCATGTCTTTTAATGTCATCCATAAACATTTTCGTTGTGAACGGTTTTGCAGTGCAGGTGTGATCTTGCATTTGTTTTGTGAATCTGTGGCGTGTTTGTTAAATGTAGTGCCCATGTTGTCATTTTGATGAAAGTGTTTTCTGTATTTGCAGTGCATTTGTGAATCTGCAGCACTTTGGGTCTTAAGCATCATGATAGGTAGCTCTGAAAGTGGTGATAAATGTAAATATTTGGAATATTGTATGTTATAAACTCTTAACTAACTCTTTTTTGGGCTATTTTCCATTACTGTGTAAATAGATTCTCAAGTTGCAACTATGTTTCAATTCAGTTTCAATGATCGTGAAATTTAAGAATCAAATAGGTCAGCCATAGTGTTAGGCCTGTGAAGTCCTAAAGCTAAACTGGATCAGATTTAATTGTGAAAGAGTAAATGTAACTGTAGGAGTTATTGAGCCTGGCCATTCTCTGGTGTTTGAATGCGTAATTGGATAACTGATGCTGCAGGTGCATGGCGTGTGTGTGTGTGAACTGGATCTTTCTCGCCGCAGGTGTGTGACAGATGTCTATGTCTGTAATGTCATCTCTGTCACTGCAGGTGTATGGCGTGTGTAAGCAGTGTGTGGCCATGTCACTGGTGCGCTCGAGATGAACTCTGCACTCACAATCACTCTTGCCCTCAGCAGCACATGATCTTCAACAGCAGAGTAAGAACACTCTCTCTCTCACACACACACACACACACACACACACACACACACACTTTCCTTGTCTCTGTGTTTTGTTATTTCTCCTTCTCTCTCAAACACTCCATGTCAGACATATGTACGAGCACAGACACAACTCTGTCCACCGAAAATATAACTTGATGCATATTTTAGCAGGTGACAGAGCAACATGCAACCAATAATTTCTTGTTGGCGCAGATTCCCTTTTACAATTTGGCGACAAGCTGCAATTTGACAAAAGACACTCTTACAGGACAAGTGGCAAATTGAGACGAAATCTTCACAAATTCTTTCAAATGATGTGGAATCGATTGGATCTAGCACAATTTTGGGGCCAATCACTGACGCATATTGTCTGAGGTCTCAAGTGCTCAAGTTTTTCTTCCAATCCAACATTTTGTTCCTGTTCACAATATTGTTGTATAAAAACTCCATACACACAGTTTTCCATCCCTGATTACTGGAACCATTTTTAGGCAAATGTGACTGGTAGTTTATGGGTGTGTCTGAATTTAAACCCCATTTACCATTTACCCTGCTCTGTTTAGGGTGTTGACCATTTTGTAGTGCTGTTCAAATTCTCAGTGAACACTTAGATTTCCTATATATAATACACTATATATACACAGTATTCAACTGATATACACTACTTACAGACTAATGTACCACAATACATTACTGTTTCCTCACTCAACAAAGGTGGTGAACAAATCCACCAGAGCGAATTTTCTGCATATATGTAATATATTATCTTATATTATTATATAGTTATTATAATAATTATTCATATAATTATTGGCATTTCACTTAATATTATCGATAAAATGGAAACATGGAAGTAAGTATAGAAGCAAATATTATATTTAAAGTCATGGCAAACTGTATTAAAACATGGAAAATATACCTAAAATATGTCAGAGATGTGTTTTGATGCCAGTAGTCTACAGTGGTGATGTTTTGGATTGTTTATATGGCGATAGGTCATTTGTATCAGCAGTAAGTGTTGTTTGAATTTCCTTTCTTGTCTTAATGAACTGAAGATTGGATTTTAAATGATAAAAAGTATAAAATCCAAAAAGTAAGATAGATAGATAATATAGAAACATTCTGTCTTCTTAATGTCATGTGTTGTGTGTATCAGGAGCAGGGAGAGCCCCGTGGTGCAGACTCATGCCCATGTGTGTGGGCTCTGGAAAGTTCTCCATTGATTCCGGTTGGGTTTGACACACAGCTGTCATTACAGGGCAAAAATCTGGACATATTTGAGGTCAGACGGCACTTCTGTTTATTCCTTACTTCTGCTCATTTAGTTAATATGATTTTGTGATACCACTTTAGAAAACTGCACCACATTTCCTGCATTAATACCTTATTCATCCATCCATCCTTTATTCAACCCATTTAATCCTTATCATGCTCGTGGATAGTCCCCAACCCCCTCACTGGGCGCAGGGCATTATAATACCTTATTCTATTCACCATAATAAATTGTACACCATGGGCATGTATGATGAGACTGGGCTGATATGTGCATGTGGCTGTGTTTAGGATGAAGAAGACTATGAGTGTGTGGTGGTGATTGAAGGCCAAGAGTTGATGTTACCAGCCATTTTGGACAAAAGCAGAGAGACAGGCACACACATGTTCAAATGTGATACTCACAAGGTAACATCAATTAGCACACCTCTTCTTATGGGTATGGTTTTGGCACCTGCCCTGAGGAGCCATTGCTCTGTGTGGATGCTGGTTTTCCAGCTCTAACTTGTCCTTTATAGCCCAGTTAAATGGAAATAAGAATTTTGTTAATTATTTATTAGCATATTATTAATCTAATCAAGACTATGTGTGTTCTTTGGGACTGAAATGAACTCTTTTTGTATGTTTCCAGTTTCAGTACACAGTAAAGCAAATGGAGTATTTGGCTCCTGTGTATCTGCAGAGAGGTACGCGGCGGATAGACTCAGCTCCTCATCTGCGCTGTAAGTAGGCCTGACGATGTTGGGCAATAAAGATTTATTCTAGATTTTTGTGAATAAATATAGTAATATTTGACCCATAAATACCCATGAGGATGGTCATGTATGCTGAAGTCATACATTGGTTAAAAACCTTGTAATTTGTTAGCGGGTTCATGACTTTTTAACATTTAATAATGGGAGTTTTAAGGTGAAATTTGGTCCTACTGCCTCTTTGTGCATGATTTTTTTTAAGGCAACACCTCATATGAGCTGTTTGAGCCCATCTTTTGTTCTCTTATTTCCTCACAATCTCATTTGTATTTGTGTACACAGTGAAGCTTTATAACTGCTCCATTGGACAGTCAGACTGCAGTCAGTGTCGTGCTGTGTCAGAGAAGTACGGTTGTATATGGTGTGGGGGCGACAATCCAGGTTGTGTGTTCAACCAGTCCTGCTCTACCACTGCTGTAGACACATGCCCACCACCGCTTATTACTGAGGTAAACAGATATCACACACATACACACATACATTGGTGGTTTCTTATAAATGTCTCATATGTAAAAACACACAGTATGTACTTACTTTTTGTATGCATTTAAATTGGTCTGTTCATCTTGAAATTTTCACAGAAAGTGTGACTGGTATTTTGAATTATAAAAAACAAAAACAAACAAAAAAAATTACAGCCACAGTGTGTCAGTCCCGATCTTACCACGTAATATATGGGGTCACTCAGGATTTCCATGACGACAACACACAAATTCTGGAACCATGATCAAATCCACAAATACTGCTGCTTCAGACTCTCAATACGAATATTCACAAGAATAGTATATATTAGTATTTTAAACACCTCTATAAAAACACTATCATTTTTCAGGGTCAGTGCCCTTTGGATGGATGAGACCAAACTGGAGATGTTTTATCATAATGCACAGTGCCACATTTGACAAAAACCACACACATCATATCAGCACAAGCTCTGCATACTCACTGTCAAGCATAGTGGTGGAGGGGTAATGATTTGGGCTTGTTTTGCAGCCACATAACCTGGGCACCTTGCTATCATTGAGAGAACCATGAACTCCTCTGTATACCAAAATATTCTACAGTCAAAAGCATTAGTCAAAATATTTCAGCTTTTTTGTAGTTTATTTTTGTTAAGTAATTTTATCTAATGAAGTGATTTTATTTCAGATGCAGCTAAATGTTGCACAGTTCAAAAGTATATGATTTGCCTGTAAAATAAGGCACCTTAAAATATATTTTAAACATATCCAAGACATATATAAATAAGAAGAAGTCTCATATTCTAACAGCAATCTTATAATGAGAAATGTTGGTTATTTTGACTATAAATAAGATTTCACTTGACTGGATGTAATTGTTTGGGGACTGTAATGGGTGTTTATTTTTGTGGTCTTTATGTGTTTACAAGTGTATATAAATATGTTGTGTTTAGGTTTACCCACTGACCGGCCCATTGGAGGGGGGGATTCTACTGACTATACTAGGCTCTAACCTGGGTCAGCGTTATCAGGACATCCAGGATGGGGTGACTGTGGCCGGAGTGGCCTGCAGACCACTGCCTGAAGCATACCTTATATCCACCCAGTACGACTCTCACTCTGTTATACAAACCGGATTCCAAAAAAGTTGGGACGCTATACAAATTGTGAATAAAAACTGAATACAATTATGTGGAGATGGCACATGTCAATATTTTATTTGTAATAGAACATAGATGACAGATCAAAAGTTTAATCTGAGTAAATGTAACTGTAAATGTAAAAAAGTTGGGACAAGGCCATTTTTACCACTGTGTGGCATCCCCCCTTCTTCTTACAACACTCAACAGACATCTGGGGACAGAGGAGACCAGT
>BRDA01015068.1:0-12610 GCA_036984385.1 Crenuchus spilurus | reverse complement strand
GGGTAGAGCAAAGCTGTTATCAAATTTATTTTGGGTTAGGACTGTAACAAAACCTCTGAAATAATTTTTTTTATTCATGGGACCAAAATTGTCTTGTCTGTAGTTTCTTCCTTTGTTAGGCTCTGTTTATAAGTAACCATTAATAAAGGCTCAGTGTACTCAAATAAGTTATCCACAATGAAATGTGAAATGTGAAAATAATTGTCATATTGCCCACCCCTAGGCTAAAGTGAGAGCTGGCCATATTGGTCAATAGTTCAGAGGAAATATGTACTTCCTTTCCTGGCATCAGTTTTCCCTTCTCGTGTATCTGTTTACCTCTTACCTAAATTCCCAGTCTCAGTGCTCCTCTGCAGTGAGTGCATAATAAAAGCAGTTAAAAATAGCAGCAAACAGCCACAAAAGTGACCTTTAACGTTTATTACACTTGGATTGACTTTAAGCCTTTTTCGTGTTGTCTGGTCTATTGCTGTCAACATGATCATCTGTGCCCTCTAAGCACCACCACCACCACCACCACCACTGCTGCTGTTGCTGTTGTTGTTCTGTGGGTGTTTGGTATTTGAGAAATTAAAGGCATAAATTTCATTCTCTGCAAAACATGTTCATTCAGGCATCATGGTTTGCAGGTCTGTGCGTGGTCCCCAGTGAAAACCCTTTGCATGCTAAAGCAGAATGGATCAGGCAGCTGTCCAGTTTCTTATGAAGTGGTATTCTAGCGTGTCTAACAAAGCTGTCAAAATCCCCATTGATAAAAATGTGGGCACCCTAGGCTCAGCTCATGATTATCATCTGAGACAGCTTCGCCAGTCCTGGAACGATTTTTTTTTCCCTCCAGACGTTCTCATTCATACCTCTGAGCATGACTTATAGCATCACTGCATGATATCACTACAAACCACATGTTCTTCTGCTTCTGTCAGTGTCTTCTCTCTGAGCTTTATCACGTCAGACTTCTCTAGCAGGACCGCAGCACCCTCTCTGCTTCTGCTGTTCCTGTTCTCAGGAATTTGGAATGTCGAATTGGATTGTTCTGAGAGAGAAAATCAAAAGGGCAGAAAATCAACTTAAAATATTCGGCACTTTTATTTTGACGAGCTGCTTGCACACTTTAAGACTTTTATCAAAGACACACTCACAACACTTTAATTAAACATTTAACCTTTTCACAGTAAAACTGAGCTCTTTGATATGCCTTATGGGGTTTAGAGCCGGAGATAAAACTCTTCTGAGATACACAGATCTGAAGCATACAGTAGTCTGACTTAACCCAGGTGGTAAATCCCAGCGTGGTGGATGAGGTTTGAGCTGCTGCTGGGGGAAAATCTGCTCATTGAAATGAGGATAAAGCAGGAAGAAGGGCCCATTGATCTCTTTCTCTGTCTGTCTGTGTCTGCTGGAATTTGTACAAACGTGTTATTTTTTAAATTCCAAGCTTTATTCAGTCTGCCAAAACAACCTGAAATAGCTTGCCACACATAACTTTAATACTAATGAAGAGATGGCAACAAAATTCCTATTAAATATACAGTGGTGTGAAAAAGTTTTGCCCCCTTCCTGATTTCCTGTTTTTTTTGCATGTTTGCAAACCAATCAAACCAATTTAAATATTAGTCAAAGACAACACAAGTAAACACAAAATGCTATTTTTAAATGAAGGTGTTTATTATTAAGTATTATTAAGTACCAACTACTGTGGCCTGCTCCAGATGCCCTACTCTACTGCCCACATTGGAGTTCATATGGACTTTCTGGCCGTTATCATTGCTACCACTGTCATCATCATCCCTGTCCCACTACTGTCACCATATCAGTTCACCTGAACATTACAACAACATCATATGATTATGATTCATCACACACTTAGAATTAGCAGACCAGAGGAGGATGGGTCCCCCATGTGAGTCTGGTTCCTCCCAAGGTTTCTTCCTCCAGCTCTGAGGGAGTTTTCCCTTGCCACTGTCGCCGTTGGCTTGCTCACCGGGGATTAGGGATTAATGTCTTGGTGTTTATTATTACTAACCCTGTAAATCTGCTTTGTGACATCAGTTGTAAAAAGCGCTTTATAAATAAATTTGATTTGATTTGATATTAAGGGAGGAAAAAATCCAAACCTAGGTCAGGCCTGGGTGTGGCTAGAGACAGTATACTCAGGTGTGAGAAACCACAGTTATGTTTTAACAAGGGGGCAATCACTTTTTCACACAGGGCCATATAGGTTTGGATTTTTTTCTCCCTTAATAATAAACACCTTCATTTAAAAACAGAAAATCAGGAAGGGGGCAAACACTTTTTCACACCACTGTAACTCCATCTGTGTGAAAACATCTGACATGTACATGTACAATTACAACGTGGGTAGATGGATGTTTTGGCGATTAATATCTGCAGCTATTGGAGTGGAGGCCGGTAAGGGACCTGTCCAAGCCACTGCAGTGAGATATTAAAGCCCTCAGTTAGCATTGTTTATTTCACCTTCCAAATTGTGTAACAATATGTGCATAATATTTCAGTACACTGTACAGGAGCTGTTCATGGTGCAAAGGTACAGGTTTGCAAACTTAATTCAGAAGATGCAATGGGATTTACTGAAACGGTTTGGAAACAACTGGGTTATTGGTGGATAATCTTTCACAACATGGAGCATCGGGTTCAAGTGCTTGCAGTGGACTTTTTCAGCACACCTGATTCTAACATCAGTCTTGTTTACACAGACTGGGGTATAGCTGCTCCAAATTTGGTAGCCATCTCTTCATTAGCATTAACGTTATTCTTAATTGTTTGGATAATAAAGCAAACAGGACACCCTGTATAATTATTGCTTCAAGACAATGAAGTAAATTCAAGACAAAATTATATAATTGGACAGTAACAGACTATGCATAAATGTTAAAAGATTGCAAGATACTTTATTGGGAAAATATATGATATTAGAAATACTAAAATGTGACATTTTGTATGATATATATGCCATTTTTTGTGCCAGACCATCAGAAATTTGTTATTATTTCAATTTTGGTCAATTTGTTGCAATTTTTGATTAATTTATTATGTGTGTTACTTCAGGGAACTGTTCTTACACTGCGTTTATTTTTTATTGCTACACATAAAGCACAATTTTGTAGCATAATTGTACATGAATCATTGTACTACATGGACAGCTGTCCTTTAATTAGCGTCATGCAAAAGTTTGAGCACTCATGGTGAACATGTCTGTTAAATAGCTAACGAAGTAAAAGATGACCTGATTTCCAAAAGGTGTAAAGATAAAAACATTTTTATCTATTCTGAGAAAGATTACTTTTATATTTTCATCTTTTACAGTTTCAACGTAACAATAAAGGAAGAGTATGAAGCAAATAACTTTGGATTGGGATTTTTGCCTATGTTAATTGCAAAAGACTTCTACTTCTGTTAGATTATTGGACGGTCATGCATGCATTGTTCTTTTGAGGTTTGTCCATTGATTTTTGAATGATGTTTAGAGACTTTTTACAGTGCAGTGTTTGCTTAAAGAATTTGTTGAAATTTAATGGAACCTATTTTTCCTTCCACCACTGAAATGTTCCTCAACACAAGCCCAAAGCTTGACTGATGCAACACAAGCCCAAATCACCATCCTCCCCTGTGCTTAACAGTTGGAGTCGTATTATTTTCATGAAATTTTAAACCTTTTTTCAAGCAAAAATTTGCTTATTGCCACAAATATCAATTATACTTCATCAGTCCACAGGACACAGGTTTACAAAATGCATGTAATACATCTAATGCTGACTTTAATTAAGTGTATCTTCTATTGACTGTTGCCTGAAGGTGATGTTTATGCAGGTGTTGCTGCACAGTAAAACAGTTCACCACCACTCAAGAATCTGCCAAATCTTCCGGAAGGTCTTTTGCAGTCAGAGGGGAGTTTTGACTTGACTTTCTAGCAAATAACTTTTCTATGAGAATATATGGGGGTGCTGAAACTTTTGCACGTTACTTCTTTCCTTTTTTAGTCTAAAATTGTGTGAAACCAAAGCAATATATAATACAATAATAGGCTAAATCATTTAAATAAATTAAATAAATATTTGTAAAAAATCTTTATGGGGCCCCGAGTGGCTCAGTGGGCTCAGGGACAGTGCAAAGTGATGGGGAGAGCCACTAATGGGTTGGGTTAATGTGACTACCACATTAGGAAAGGGAGAAAAATTGGCATAAAAACCTTTATTTTTAACCTATATTTTTACTTTATACCTTTTGGAGATCAGTTCTAAACTCCTTAACTATTCACATTAACAAAAAAAATTACCTTCCATTGTATCACGATTTGTTTTTATGTTATTAATTTTTGTTTAAAAGTTTACAGTGTCCTATTTAAAAGTCAATCTGGCTGTAATGAAACTGGAATTGGGCATACATGTTAATAATGCCAATCTACATTTCATTACTCATGATTAAATTTTAGCACCCACCACCACCCCATCTTCTCCATACCTCAGTCCTATCTCACAGTTCTGTCTCCTTACATTGATGGTGGGCACTGTAGTTCAAAGCACAAGCAGAACTCCTTCCGATATTCTCTCCATGTCATTCGTGTCTTTTCATTCAGATACTGAAGGAATGGTCTGAACTAATAAAATAATGTAATACTAATTCAATATTCATTTTAAAATGTGCAAAAAGTTGTATAAATATTATGATCAGGCTCTAACCAGTAGGAAGACACGCTAATGAAAAGTCAGCACAAATTTGAAGTACATTATAAGTGCATTTTAAAACTTAATAGACTCATTTTTTAGTTAATGCAACTTTGAGTTCATTCAACTTAAAAAAATTTTGTATTTTAATACTAAAATTAAATATTTTATTTGCCTATTTAAGTGAGTCAGGAGAACTTTAGACTACACTAACAGTGTTCTCCACAGGATTTTACCAAGGTAGAGCGGTGTTTGTTTGGCCAAAGGCCGAACCCCTACCGGCGAGCGCCAAAGGCGCGAAGCCTCAGATGGGGGTCTGGGGGTCCTCCCCCAGAAAATTTTTGAAAACTATAAGCTCTTCGATGCATCTCCCGGCATCTGAAACTCTTTTTAAGCCATTCAGAAAGGTTTATCAAAGTCGGCATTTTCACCCATCAGCAATCAATAAAACTTGAGTATGCAAAACTTCCTCCTTTTAATCGCATTTTTGATTAAGAGCCAAGGCTTGGGGAATACGTTAACTGTCAAGTTTACAAATATATACTCAAAAACAAGCCCAATTTTCAACAGTAATAATTCACATGATTAATTGTGTTCGGTCGTGAATTCAGGAGTAAAGTCACTCAGAATGCGCAGGGGTCTTAGTTTTTATAGTGGGACGATGCACAGGTTTTAATTAGATTAAACAAAGCTGCAATCCTGATAACGCAATGGCTTCAGACTCGGGGCTCGGCGAAGCCTGTGTAACGGGGCGCCTGACCGTTTGACACCTGTTAGTGTTTCGGTATCTGGCGGCAATCGGATTCCCAACCATGATGAATAAGCCGGGCGTTGGTCATTTTGATTGCTTTACGGATCAGACTGACGGCATCGTAATCGGATGGGCCTTTGATTAGAAATATTTTATGATAAGTGATTTACGGTTTTTATGGTAGAGCGGATCGTTTTAAATTAGAGCAGTTTATCGTAAGGTACAGCGGGAGAACCGTAAGGTAGAGCGGCCCGCTCTTGCAAAACCCCTCGTGGAGAAGCCTGCACTAATAAATTTGAGTTAGGGAATGTCAAGTTGACTTGACTAAAAAAGTTTTTTTTTTCATCAAGCAATGTTTTCACATTGTATATATCATCATTTAAGTTACTAATTTCATAGAGAAAGTAAATTGGCATCTACAATTTTAGGGCAACCTAACATAACAGCCATTCTGGACAGTTTCTGCGTTATAGTACCTGCATTTTATTTATTTTGTTCCCATTCTTCCTGATCTTTGCACTTTGTATACACCACATCTTGAAAATCTCATTGTAATTAACAAATAGCTGTTTCAGCTGTGTGTGTCAGCGTGTGCTGAGACAGCAGGAAAGGCAACCTGTGTTACACCTGAGCGTGAGCTGGACAGTCTCCAGATCTCACTTTCTCCTGACTCAGGGCAGGTGTCTGGGGATCAAGAAGTTCCGCTTGGCCAGGCATGAGCAATACTTAAAAAGATTATTCTCTGGTTCTTCTCCATATAGACCCTCCTCTGTCATTTAATGGACCATATCTCTCTTCTTTCTACATGACAAGCACGTGATTCTGTTTAAAATTAAAATGTTTAGCTCTTCTCTGCATGTTTAATAGGAGTCATTGTTATCTCTGGGTGTTGAGATACAGAGTTCACTAGTAGTCAAAACGTCTTCTAACTTCCTTATGGCACGTCGGTAGGAGAATGACAAGTTTTATCTGTAGCTGATTAGTAGAAGCACATTATTAAATGGAGAATCAGTACCTGAAGACAGCTTGTCCCAAGCGCTTTTATGTTTCTAGGCAACACCAGCCTCTCATATCAGCAGCCCAAGCAAGAGCATTATCATCTTTAAATCTGTTTTAAAATGCATATTCTTGGTGCTGTAGTGAAACTTCACTCGCAGCTTTAAAGCTACTGTCTACTACTGCTGCTAAGTGCCTCACTTGTTAAAGTGATTGCTATATACTGATAAATGTGACTACTGTAAGCATCATGGGTGTTACAGAAGAGATTTATTGTTACAAATGACTAAATATCTTGTCAAAGAATTATGGTACATAATTAGTATATGGTATTGAAGATAAAGGCATTTGAGTAGGTCCTTGCCTTACTATCTTTAATGTACAGATTGCATTTACTATAAATATCACATGCATACAGACACGTGTTCATATTCTTTCACCTGAATGACATTAACAGTACCAAAGAAACCAACGAAGTGTAAGTAATTCAACATCCAGAGCCTATTTTAGCATAGACAGCATGGTAGTAACATCTGCAAATGCACTTAAAGTGGTTAGAAATGTTTAAGCTTGCAAGTGCTAAATGATTCACATTTAGATCCCTGCCAATCATCTACTGAAGCCGCAAGGTGATTTAGAGTCACCCTAAAAGGCTGCTTTGTCATCTGGAGCAGAAGAATCAAATGCGCCTTCAGAGTATCCAGGCAACCCAATTCGTTCCCAGGTGCAAGTTATTATCAGATTTCCCATTAATTACCATCAATCTGTGGAGCAGGATGAGGCAAATACATGATTGATAATTGTCAGGAAATGGATTTATCAGTCTGGGGCCATTGATGAGCCTGAAGACGATGAAAACTCCATTGACCTGCCATATTTTATTTCACTGAGGCTGTTGAGCATTTGTGCGCAAATGAAGCAAGGAATATGGGGCGCCTTGGATGTGTGAGAACCAGTCAGAGTATTTCCGTGTTTTGCAGAAAGAACTTCATTTCCCATCTATTTTCTCTTTCTGTCTGCCTCAGTTGTTTTTCAAATAAAGCGAGAAATTAAATTCAGGAATGCAGGACCTGAGCAGACAGCCGTGTGAAAGCCACCAGTTTAATTCTCTAATGTGTACACTTCAGCATTTTGATCATTGATCAAGTGCTATGGCAGATTTATTCTTACAGTAATTAATTTAATGTTCATTGTATTGGTGTTAATCTCTGACGTTAGCTCATTTGATTATAATTCCATTGGAAATGATTCAGTGCGTTATGCAATCTCACATGTCAACAAGATATGATTTATTATTTTGAAATGATTTATTTTTAAAAACAGAAAGAATACTGACTATACTTATAAAGAAATATACAGTACCATATTAAGCAATGGCATACGGCACATTGGAAAGGTGTTCTCTACATGAATGAATCTCAATTTTCACTGTACAGGGCAGTTGGCAGACTATGTGTATAGTGTCATATTGGTGAGCAGTTTGCTGATGTCAACATTGTGAATCGAGTGGCCCATGGTGACAGTGGGGTAGAACACCTGTCCAACATGACATACATCATCAAATCTGAGCATTTGCCCACTCAAGCCGTTTACGATGATGAACTGCAGTCAGGTGGAGACCCCATTGAGGACAATGAGCATGCAGAAGAGCTTCCCTGAGACGGCTTCTGACAGTTTGTGCAGAAATTCGTTGGTTATGCAAACCAATTGTTGCAGCAGCTGTCCGGGTGGCTGGTCTCAGACAGTCTTGGAGGTGAAGATGCTTAATGTGGAGGTCCTGGGCTGGCGTGGTTACACATGGTCTGCGGTTGTGAGGCTATTTGGATGTACTTCTAAATTCTCTGAAATGCCTTTGGAGACGTCTTATGGTAGAGAAATGAAAATTAAATTCATAGGAAACAGCTCTGGTGGACATTCCTGTAGTCAGCATGCCAATTGCATACTCCCTCAAAATTTGTGACATCTGTGGCATTGTGATTTGTGATGAAACTGCAGATTTTAGAGTGGCCTTTTATTGTGGCCAGCCTAATGAACACGTATGCAATAATCATGCTGTCTAATCTGCATCTTTATATGCCACACCTCTGAGGTGGTTGGATTATCTTGGCAAAGGAGAAATGCTCACTAACACAGATTTAGACAAATTTGTGAATAAAAAAGACATTTTGTGTACACAGAAAGTCTTAGATCTTTGAGTGCAGCTCATGAAAAATGGGAGCAAAAATAAAAGTGTTTATATTTTTGTTCATTTCCTTTTTTTGTTTTAATGGTGATCAGTATGACTTATAGGTTCTGAAAATCAAAAATTCAGAATCTCAAATAATTAGAATATTTCATTTGGTGTTTGAGTAAATGATTCAAACAATGTCAACATTGAAACAAAAAATTAGGTTTGAAATATGAAATTTACATCTAATGAATATAAAATATGATTTTTTAATCTTTTTGAATTTCATTATTTTGAATTACATTAAATATTCAAAGTATTATAATTTTGGAGATGCAGTAGCACACACTAAATATACACTATTGTTTCATGCTTTCATGTTCAAATATATCATGGTTTTGTGTTTCCACAGATTTTGAGAATTTAATTTTGAATTTAATTTGAATTTTAAATCAATGTTTTTTATACTTTGTTAATTTGTTGGTGTAAAATAGGCTTATACTCACTATATCATGAACTCTACCTACACATCTTGGGCCTAAGGTGTACCGGACCCAAAACTCAATGACATAAATAGGCCTTCCAATGTGCCATTTTTGGCCTGTCCTCTGAGAGATGAAGATTGCACAGTTTAACAGAGTAGAACGCTAAGGATCATTGGTTTGCCATTGTGATTTTCATTGTGTAGGAAGACTAGATTCCTATTGGGTTTGTGTGCATCATGCCTAATTGCCAAAATGAAATGTATATTAATGACACAGATTGGGAACTGCTCTGTGTTAGTAATTGAGGCAAAATATCAGGATATGTTGAGGGACATAGTTTGTAAGCTAAACATGAAAGAGCCCACATATTTCTTGGTATTGCTTTTCTGTATTTTGTAGAATGGTTATAACCAGTTAGATTGGATCATTTCACCACATCCTTTCTCAGAATGTTAGCCTTCATAACAAATTAAAGTGCATTTTGTATTTGAAGTTTCAATGTGGAGCCAAATATTTACTGAAATGTCCAGTAATGTGTTTGATTCAAATTACTGACATGTTTCACATGTGCATTGATTGGCTGACGGAAGGTTTTTAGCTGATTACAAATTTCGGAAATCTGCTCTATAGTTGCCAACAATTACAAATGGACAGCACTATAATGGTAATTTGTTCATTGATTCTTTTTAAGTGTATAGTGTGCCCTTTGATCCCTAATCAGTGCATTTGTTCTTCTTGAGTAGACAGTTAAATGAGAAAGTTGAGGTGAAAATAGAGAAGAATTAATGATAATAGAGGACCTCAGTTTGTCATGTTGTCAACAGCTAGAACCTGCAATGGTTTAAAGAGTAATTGAGGTCAGGTTTCCCTTCACCTTAAGTGGCTAACAATTGAATTACAGCAGGAAGAATAACACCAGGATGCAAAGGTTGTGTGGGGCAGTGTGCCAGGTTAGACAAACCACATCTTTCTGTATATCAATACAGTTCAAGTGTGAAATGATTGGCTCTCTAGTTTCTTTATCGACAACTCAAACATGAACTCTTGTACTCTCAAGCCACAACACAACTGACTGCTATTACTGTGTTATAACAGAAAGTTTTCATTGATCTTATTATTCAGCGTGCAGTTTGTTCAATATTGAAATAAAGTTTTTTTGTGGACACACACGATGGCCAGAATTCCATCTAATTCCATTTTGCAAATGTTATGCACAATTACGAAATTTCAACAGAAAAACTGAATAATTAAGTTTCCATCCACCACAGTTATGCAAACAAACCTTAGATGACGAAGCTACTATTCATGAAGGGGCACCATCAAAACAAGCAAAATGGAGAGATTTAACTCAGTCTTTGTTTTTTTTGCAGGATCATCTTTACACGCTGCAATAGAGCTGGGCGATATGACCAAAAATTTTATCACAATAAATTTTCTATATTGATCAATCTCGATAATTATTACGATATTAAATTTTCTAACACTGTCATAGTTTTAAACATCTTTCTAAAAACATCAGACTAAATACATAAAATGTTACTATTTAAAATATTAAAATGTGGGCCCTGAGTTGGTGGATCAGCGGGCAAAGACACTACCACTATGACCCGAGGATTGCGAGTTCGAATCCCGGTCATGCTGTTTGCCATCAACAGCCGGGGCCCAAGAGAGCAAAAATTGGCAGTGCTCTCTCTGGGCGGGTAGATGGTGCTCTCACTCTCCCCATCACTTTCACACTGCAATGTCCGCTGGCTCAGGAGTCTACTGATTGGTCCAATCAGAGCTGGGGACCCTGTGTGCTTTCCTCCGAGCGCGTTAGGCTCTCCAGTGACGGTGTATCAGCGGTGGTTCGAAAAGAGGCGGTGGCTGCATCACACGCAACGGAGGAGGCTTGTGCTTGCCTTCACCCTCCTAGAGTCAGGGACATTGTAAAGTGATGGGGAGAGGCCTAATGGAGGGGATGGGCTAATTGGCTACCACTACATTGGGAAGGGGATAAAAAAGCTAGAAATAAATAATAATAAATAGAATATTAAAATGTTTACTGCCAGAACATAATATTGTAGCATCCGGCTGGACGCGTTGAAACGATGGACGAGAAAGACATTTACAGTCGTCGCTTTATTGTTGAAACTTACAATAATTGCTTTCAGCCACAGCCACTCCAAAATAACAACAGGCTAGAGAGCACAACACAACAGTCCATTTTGGCGGAGCTAATGCTAGCTTATATAGCTTTTTCACTTTTCAACTTTAGCAATATTCCTCCACTGGTGCAATGACTGAGGTACCACAGATTAACGTTGGCTGTCTATTAAGGCTTCACAGCACAGCCTTTCACAAACACATTTCTGACCATGGTAGACATACTGATTATTGTGTATTTTGCAAGCCTGACAGACCTGTATTGTAAATATTGTATGACATATATAGAGTGGTGCTTGAAAGCTTGTGAACCCTTGAATTTTCTAGATTTCTGCATATATATGACCTAAAACATCATCAGACTTTCACACAAGTCCTAAAGGTAGATAAAGAGAACCCAGTTAACACTTTAACTTTTATTATTAACAAATTCATATCACAGTGTGATTATTTCCTGTTATCAGTACAGAGGCCAATGTGAACTTTAGCCATTGATACCAAAATATTAAATGTTCTTCTACAGCGGAAGTTGGGTCATAACATAATATGAAACATCACATTTATTGGCTGTAATAATATTCATCATACTAAAAATTCACCCAGAAAAATAACAAGGTACCGTTAAGCTAATTTTACTTTTTAATTTTTTTTATTTGAGTCAGCCTTGTTGCATACAAAGGATTGGACACTCCTGTTCAAATGGCATGTTTATCTGATGTTCAAAGTGAATATACATTGATTGGCCTTGACTTTAAGCCACTGACCAGTGAAGTGAATAACTGTCAAATGATTCCTGTCAAGGGGAGGGATGTATCAGTCAGGAAGTGATGAGTTTGTTCTTTAAGTTGTGATGGAAGAAAGGTGTGTCCAAACCTTTGAATGGTAGGTGTTGTGAGTAGAGAAAAATGACTTGTGACTTTGTCAAAGGCCAAACTGCGATGGCAGGACTGGACTAGAGCATCTCCAAAATCTTCTAAATGTCTTGTGGGGTATTCCCAGTATGCATTTCCCAGTATTTTATGTATGACGTGAGCGTTGACTTGGCCTCAAGATTCCCAGATCTTTGTCCGATTTAGCGTCTCTGGGATGTTTTTAAAAACCAGTCTAATTTGCATCAGCTTCAACTCATGTCTTGACGATACAATATTATTTACTTTATTTCCTCATGTGTTAAATTAATACAATAAATTGACTATGGACTTGTAATTGCAGAAAAAAAAACATTTATTCCTTATAGGATTCTGAACATAATGCCTTTGTGACCTCAGTGGTAACCTTACTTACGAGTCTAATCCGTGCAGGAGCTGAGCTCGTTAGCTGGTTTGCTCGTTAGCTGGATGCATTTTCCCCATAAGAATACATGTAAAACTGATTAATCCGTGTC
>BRDA01015065.1:0-17202 GCA_036984385.1 Crenuchus spilurus | reverse complement strand
TACGCCGTCCTCCTGTCCTCCTTAGCCGCCAGCCTACACGAGCACCACCGGTCTCCCTCTCATTAGCGGCCAGCCTACACGAGCGTCGTCGTCATCTCGTTTATGTTTTAAAAAACCCATATAAACACATTATTTAGCATATTAAAGTATACTGTATATTGGCCGGCTGACACGGATTAATCAGTTTTACATGTATTCTTATGGGGAAAATGCATCCAGCTAACGAGCAAACCAGCTAACGAGCTCGGCTCCTGCACGGATTAAACTCGTAAGTAGGGTTACCACTGTACTTAGATTTTCTCTTATCTTTTTCACTTAACAAGTTACGTTTACAATTCACAAATTACGGTTACAAAAAATGTATATCTGAGTTTTTTTTTTTTTGGAGGGAGGTGGGGGGGTCTCAACGCTTATTGGCTAGAGGGACAGGATATACAACATCACTTCAGCCAAAAACAAACGCCACAAAAAAGTAGAAGTAGCTACTGCAACGGGAGTCAATCGTTCATCGGAGGAGGCATATTTTATTATTTACACCTTTTTGAAGACAGAGAGATCACATTTAATTAGCTTCTTTTTGTAAATTACCTGAATAATTTTTCTTAGGCTTCTTCTACTGTTTTGTGGGGTTTGTTTTCGGGTGAAGCTATGTCATAATATCCTGTCCCTCTACCCAATAAGCGCTGAGCCCACTCCTCTGTCAAAAAAGAGTCAGAATTAAATTTATCGTAACCATAATTTGTGAATTGTAAACATAACTTGTGAAGTGAAAAATAATATTTTTAGTTTATGTTTTTAATTTTACAATTTTAGTTTCATTACAGACTTACATTTACAATACTTAAAACTTATGTTTACATACCTGTTTTACATTTACACTTAAACTGAGCCTGTTTTGATGCCATACAACCCTTACTGTAACCCTAATCCTAACTCTAACCTTACAATTACTCTAACCCTTACATTAACCATAACCCTAAGCTTACACCAAACTTACCCTTACTCTAACCCTAACACTAACCATAACTCTAACCTTACCCATAACACTAACCATAACCCACTAACACTATCCTAATCTAAAAGTTATCCCCTTACAATGTAAGGACTCTGGACCCCATAAGGAAGAAAAATCCCCAGAACATGTGTTTAAACAGGTTTTGGTCCCTACATCATGGCATAAACCTGACACACACACACCCCACACACACTCTCTCTCTCTCTCTCTTTCTTTCTCTCTCTCTCTCTCTCTCTCTCTCACTGAGTACCATGCATAAGTTCATGGGTAATTCTCTAAGTGCTCTGGCACAGACAGTCACGTTTTCCTGAGGAAAGGTGGGGGAAGAGGCTTATCACACTGATGTAAACTGAATTAATTATTCACTATAATCCCCCCTCCCTTCCTTTTCCAGCTGAGCTGCTGCTGTCCTCCACCAGACATCATCTGACCGGACACTGGCTTTGTTTTGCAAGCTCAGACGGTTAAATCTTGTTGGAATGCTTGAATCTGTTGGATGTTGGATTCCTTCCAGCGTTTGTATTTATGAGATGATACATTGAGCCCCTGCTCCCTGACTGTGGTGTTGTTTAAAGCCTTATAGTTGACTTTGAGTGAATAACAAATTCTCAGTAAAATCAATAAATGCTTCATTAGAGCTTAGTTCATGTTATCAGATGGAGATGTACCCTCAAAAGTTGCTCTTTCGTGGCTAAGGAGACTTAATGGAGATTCTACCATTAAGGAAATACTTCTGGCCAAGATCAACTTTATCATAACTGTTCAGTTTAGCTGAATCTAGCAAGGTAGGTAGCTGACTATCTGCTTATTACCTTGAAAATAGCCATGACGTGCTAGCTAGCTAACCTAACTAGGCTAGAAATAGATGGACACTAGCAAATGCTTGAAATGCTGGAATCACAGCCTCTAATCTCATGACATCTTAATGTCAGAAAGCTAGCAAGCTTCAGTTTTCACAACTTCATTCACATCCTGCTGCATCTCCTGCCATTTATATAGTTTACTTTTATTATATTCTCACAGCACTACTCTGCTCCTAAAGCTTACATCATACAGTTTGATACTATAAGACCAGAATCTAAAAGTTTAAAGTATCACAAGCTGATTTAGGAGCAGTTACAGCTTCACTTAACTCTTTATTTTGCAGTTTGCTCGTACAGTCAGGGCTAGTCCTTCTGCTTGCTTTCCTGAGTTTGGCGCCGGATTCAATGTTGTCATGACCACACCCTCCGTGTTCTGATTGGTCAGCTCACAGAACCAATGGTATGCAATACTGCCTTCACAAATTATTTCAGTAAATAAAACTCTAACAACCGTGAATTACGAAGCTGCCAAAACGTGCTTTCAAATTTTGGGTGGGATATTGGGTGGGAGACATTAACCCCCCCTCAACCCGGTTAAATGTTCAGTCGCTTGCTGTGTTTAAATGCTAAAAACAAGCTTACACTCTGCAGTTTCAGTGGTCTTATAAGACTGTTACATGTCAGACTGTATGAGATAAAGCCAGTAAACTATTGACCAAATTCCATGTCAGACTGTGTGATGTGTTTTTAAATCAGATTGTACAATAAAGTTTGCACTACAGGTCCCCTTTATGTCTGGCACCGAAGCAAGGCGGGCATGTTGTTTGGTGTTTTTCTCTGCCTATACAGAGAGGCCAGTTAGAGTTCACTGCAATCTGCCTCCATTCACAGCCCTCTGTGCTCACATCTCTTTATCTCTGTGTGTAAGTCACAGACTGTTCTAACACACACACACACACACAGAAGGAGAGAGAGAGAGAGAGAGAGAGAGAGAGAGAGAGTAGTGTAAATAGCATGTCTGTCTTAAAATTTGGTTTTTTAGTATTATTAGAGTTACAGTAAGTTAGGAGGTTAAAGTTTATGGTTAGGTTTAGTAGAATCTATTATATCAGATCTATAGTGGGACAGCCATAGTCTGATGCTTAGGGATCTGGTTTTGTGACTGGAAGGTCAGTGGTTCGATCTTCAGGCAGGTCATGACTGAAGTGACCTTGAGCAAGGCACCTAATCCCCAACTGCTCCCCAGGCACCATGGATAGGGCTGCCCACCCCTTTGGGCACAGGTTCTCACAGCCTAGTGTGTGTGTTTCACTGCATGGATGGGTTAAATGTGGAGGTCAAGTTCAGTTATGTGCATCACATTGGCAAAAAGTTGAATTCAATCTAATCTATAGCTCAGTTGCATTGTAAATTAAAGCTGTATTGTAACAGATGTCTGATAAAAAGAAGCATCCTTAAACTCAACAATTCAACAGGCTTTTTTTTGTTAAAACACAGATTGTTTTTAGAGTGAATTTGATTAAAATTATAGCACCATGTGAAGAGTAGCTGCAATTTTCAAACAAGGTAAAAAATGTATTTTGTTAAAATTAACAATAAATTCCTTTGAAATGTTCTGAGGTGCCCTGCCCTGTGCCCAGAGAGGGGTGGGGGACTAACCATGACCCTGACAAGGATTAAATGGGTGTGATAATGGATGGATGGATGTTCTGAGGTTTGATGGTTATTCCTTTAGAAAGTGCAGGTCTTTGGATGAGTAAGTCATGTTGTGAATGTGAGACCTCACTGTGCCCAGCCTGAGCTGAACATACTGGATATCTAATTCCAGTGTCATTGAAATGAGCCTCCACTAGCTGTTCTTCATGCCAGATATGCTTTGCTCATGTTTACTGATTGTGCCTCTTCACTGGAGAGGACTTGGTCATCTTTTTTTGCCTTCAGATCTCTATGGCAGCAATAATACATTCACAATCAAGTGCTTTGTTTTCCTCTTTGATGCAGTTTCCTCACACAAAAGCACATTTTCCCTGTGTGATTAGAGGGTTTGTGAATAGCTCCAGGTCTAGGTCAACTCCTGCTGTAAAGTAAAGTAGAATGAGGCTTTTATTTGTTCCTGATAGGCTTGTTAAGCTCTCTGATGAATAAGGCTGGCTTGAGTTTGGCTTGTGCCTGTGTTTTACATGAGGATTATATCTACAAGTGCACCCTAAAATGTTTGTATCTTTTGACATCAAGATCCTTCAGGACCTAAGATTGATATCGATCTCTCTCTCTCTCTCTCTCTCTCTCTCTCTCTCTCTCTCTCTCTCTCTCTCTCTCTCTCTTGTCTCTCTCTTTTGTCTCTTTCTTCTCTCTCTCTTTCTCTCTCTTATGTCTCTTTCTTCTCTCTCTCTCTTATGTCTCTTTCTTATCTCTCTCACTCTCTCTCTCTCTCTCTCTCTCTCTTATGTCCCTTTCTTCTCTCTCTCTCTCTTTTATGGCTCTTCTCTCTCTCTCTCTCTCTCTCTCTCATGTCTCTTTCTTTTCTCTCTCTCTCATGTCTCAACTCTCTTTCTTCTCTCTCTCTGTTGTGTCTCTCTCATCTCTTTTTCTCTCTCTACTCTCTTTTCTCTGTTTCTCTCTCTCCTCTCTGTCTTTCTATTAATCCATTCCAGTTTGACAGCTAATAGCTACATGTCTCAACAAATATTCAACACTCCCTTTCAGTACAACAAAAACAAGAATCACACTGTTAACTCTGAGAAATCTATCTATCTATCTATCTATCTATCTATCTATCTATCTATCTATCTATCTATCTATCTATCTATCTAAAGAAGTGAAGATATTTTGTTGTAAAACTTTCTTCTCCTTATCTTTGACATGTGTGTGTACTGTATTACATTTTAGTCTCAATATAAACACATATTTGCTGTTATATTAGTTCAACAGCATTTAATTTCAGATCTTTAAGGAACTGAAAAATAAACTTGTAATAATGACGTGAAACTGTGGCTTTTCTCATCAACTTATCAATGATCAATTTCTCATCAATTTTCTTCACATAATGTTCTCTCAGGTACCATATAGAGGGGAAGATTACTGAGTGACCCTTCAAAAGCTTTCATATTTTTTAATTTGCTATTCCTAAAGGTTGTGGTGGATCCACGTACTTTGAAGATTAAATACATTCTAAATACTAGCAGCAGTATATTCTGTCAGTTGTTCAATCTTATTTGTATTTGCAACTAAAGATGGGTCATTTTATTAGCATTTATCATTTCTTGACATGCAGAATATGAATGTATTTAATTGTGTCATTACATTTCAGCAAAACAATAACTCAAAACATTTGAAAGAAGCAGTTTCAGGCCAGTTTTATTTCTCTATTTGCAAACTGTTAGTATTACTAATGTTGCCAAAAAAGCTAAATAAAATAATCAGGTCATCCTTTGAAGAACAGTTTAATTCAGAAACAAAATAGGTTAATCCTGATGTCTGAAATTGAGAACAGAGTTTAATTTAGCCCTGTAATGCTGCAAATTTGCAACCAACTGCACACTTTTGCTGACTGTATGAATGCAGCTGGCTCTTTCGCCCGAGTCAGAAGGCGAGGCACACAGACAGCAGCAGTTCAGCACGTCTCAACATGTCTGTTCAGCCTCATTTAGCTAGACTAGTGTGCCTGCATCTCAGTCTATTTATAGAGAAGCCAAGGCCTGACTGATTTGAGGAGGGGGAGAGCGATGGTTTATCTTCTCCACTTCAGGGACTCTGGCTGATTTTGTGAGACTTCTGTTTACTGACTAACAACCTTCTGACAGTCAGGTTCAGAAATTTGTTTGGTTTAGAAACCTAACTATCAAACTGTCCTCTACGGTAGCAGTCAAATTTTTGGACACTCCTTCTTATTCAAAGTTTTATTAAAACATTTTTCCTACATTGTATATTAATACTGATGTCATCCAGACTATGAATGAACACATACGAAATCAACTTAAAAGTGTTAAACAAACCAAAATATGTTTTAGATTTTACTTCAAAGTAGACACACAACCGATGTTTCAAACACATTAAGAGGCAAGAAATGCAAGTCATGAACTCTTGACAAGACACAGCTGTTAACTGAAAGCCATTCCAGGTGACTACCTCATAAAGCTGACTGAGAAAATGCCAAGAAAGCTGCCATCTAAGCAAGAGGTGCCTACTTTGAAGAATGTAAAATATAAACATATTCTGGTTTGTTTAACACTTGTTTGTTTACTAAATAATTACATATGTATTTATTCATAGTTTTGATGACTTTACTATTAATCTACAATGTAGACAATTTTTGAATAATGAAAAAACACTGAATGTCCAGAAAGTGTCCAATCTTTTGACTGATACTGTATACTTGTTGTAAAACTTTCTTCTCCTTATCTTTGACGTGTGTGTACTGTATTACATTTCAGTCTCAATATAAACACATATTTGCTGTTATATTAGTTCAACAGCATTTAATTTCAGATCTTTAAGGAACTGAAAAATAAACATGTAATAATGACGTGGAACTGTGGCTTTTCTCATCAACTTATCAAGTTTCTCATCAATTTTCTTCACATAATGTTCTTTCAGGTACCATATAGAGGGGAAGATTACTGATAGCACTTTTCCACCAAAATAACTCTGGTTCTTGAACTATTGCTGTTCGGGCTTATGAGAACCTCGGTGCTTTTAAGTGAACCAGCCACTAGTTTTAGTTTAACCGAGGATACGTCACGTTGTACGTCATCAACAAAGCGGAATTATAAGCAAAGATGGCGGAGCACATCGACTACTTGCGAGCATTTGTGCTCTTGGTACGAATGTTTGTTTCACTTCACAAGTCAAATCTTGTCTTCCCTCGTCCAGCTCCACTGCGCGATAGCTCCTTTTGAGAATCTCTGTAGTCCTTTTTTAGCTTCTTTAGCTTATTTATCACTTGCTCTCTTGAACGAACAAAACCTGCCCGAGCTAAATCGTCCACCAGCTCGCTGTAGAGTTTCTCCTTTCTAATACTCCCCTCAAGTTTCTCCTGAAACTCTGGAGAACACCAAATAGATAACAAAAACTGAGTTTCTTCAATGGACCACTGTACGCGTTGAGTGCGCAGGCGGGTTTGGTTCACACTGAAAAACCAAGTATTTTTTGGTTCCCGCTGCAAACGAACGTTCCTGGTTCGGGACACTTTTTGTTGGTGGAAATGCGCCGAACGGTTCAAAATTAGGTTCGTGAACCAGAACGGTGGCGGTTCCGTGTTGGTGGAAAAGTGCTATGAGTGACCCTTCAAAAGCTTTCATATTTTTTAATTTGCTATTCCTAAAGGTTGTGGTGGATCCACATACTTTGAAGATTAAATACATTCTAAATACTAGCAGCAGTTTATTCTGTCAGTTGTTCAATCTTATTTGTATTTGCAACTAAAGATGGGTCATTTTATTAGCATTTATCATTTCTTGACACACAGAATATGAATGTATTTAATCATATATAAGTATACATATACATATACATATACATATACATATACATATATAATATACTCATATAAAGTGAAATGCCAATAATAAGCAACTGCTATATCTATTTTCAGGTATGACAGGTTAGACTTGATATCTAAATCAGGAAAAGCTCTATAAACATTACATGTTAATCAGGAGGTTTTCATTTTCAGGTGGCAGGTTTCAACTGTTTCTACCAGCTAGTTTAGTGTTAAAGCATGTGGCATAACTAGGTATATTTTGATACTGGTTATTTTTTATTAGAACATAAGTTATATGAACAATTTAGAAATAAGGTATTTGTAAAAGCTTACTTTTTGGGAACATACCCCAGCACTAATCCACTCCTGCACACAACTAGCTAAAATATTGTTATTAGAAAAAAAACAACCCAAAACAAAACAAAACAAAAAAACCCCACAAAAACTAACTAACAAACAAGAGAAGACAAGAAGAAGGGAGTCAGAAGACGTGGAAGACCAAGAATATCCTGGATGGATAACATCAAGACATGGACTGGATTATCAGGTGCTAGCCTGCTACAAGCAACCAGAGACAGATGGCATTGGAGAGAAGTGACTCGTCTGTGCAGCCTACCATCGCGAAGCGATGACGGCATATGACATGACATGACTAACAAACAAAAACAACAGGTGGTTATTTGTGAATTTTGTGCAACTCCAAATTATAATATGAATACTGATATATTTACTACACTACACTTATTGTTTTTTTTGGTTTTTTTTTACAAAATACCTGAACAAACCATCATGCAAGTAACATCAACAGAACCTCAAATCAGATTATGACAATACAGAAAAGTAAAAATAAACAAATGATTGTTTTATTATTAAATAAAAATTTGACAAAAATAAATACATTAAGAAATAAAAGACAACTTTAACTTTTGCAGATAAACATATTTCATGTTTTGTCTGGTCAACTTCATTTCATTTGTTAATATACATCCATTCCTGCATTTCAGCCCAGCAACATCTCCAAAAACAGTTGGAACATTAAAGCATTTACCACTTTGTAATTTTGCCGTTCCTTCTCACAACACATAAAAGACATTTTGGCACCAAAGACACCGAGCAAAGAAATGTTTCAGATGCACATTCTCCATTGAGGATCAGGACTTTAGGCAGGACTGTCTAGTACCTATTGACAAAATTTTGATTTTACTGGTGGTGAGGGGACACAAAACTGTCTAGACATATCCATCCAAATCCATTGCATCAACTTTTTACAACCAGATGGGAGTGACAGTGGGGATGTTAGCAAGAAACAGCAGAGCCAATTGATGAGCTTGTGGGCGGTCTAAAGGGAAACAGGCTTCAGCTTGAGCAGCCATTTTCCACTTGGTCCTAGTGCTTGACTCGTCTCCATTTAATATAGCGTAACAGTTTTTGGACAGTAAAAACTGCAGGGGACCAAAACTGCCTTTTGAAAAAGTGCACAGGACATGCCTCTCCCCCAATTATGTTTGTGCTTGTACCCTCTGCTTCCACAGTCATGACTGTGTAATGTATGCAGCATGTGGTACACTGTCTTGTTGAAAAATGCATGAATGTCCCTGAAAAAGAAATCATCTTGAAGGCAGCATATGTTGCTCAAAGATCTCTGTCTGCCTTTAATAAGTGTAAATGACCTTTGTCAAGAGCACTGACAGAACCCCATAACATGACCCTGGATTGTGGACTTGTTGCTGATAATGAGTCTGGATGATCCTTTTTGTCTTTGGTCTAGAGCACTTAAAGAATATCTACACATTTCCACTGTGATGGTCCATCCCAGATGCCTCAACACTGCTTCTGAGTATTGAAGTAGTTAGTGTAGTATACTTACTTTCACAACAATGAAATACATATGACTGTTAGCTTGCTTGTAGTATGTATGTAATAGTATTCATACACAGAGGAGCCAAAACATTAAGACGTTATTTACTGTAACGAACGACCGAGGTGTGGATCCAAGTGCAAAGTAGATTTATTTACAAAATGGTGATTACAAACAAACACAAGGCTAATGCTATTAGCATTCAACTCCAAGGGGGCAAATCCAAAAACAAAAACAGAGTCCAGGCAAAGAGTCCAAAGTACCAGGGGTGTCCAACCAGAAAGAGCGCTCAGAAATGACACGATAAACATAATCAAGACCTCGCACTGAGGTAACAAACTATTCGGCTTATATAGTGAGTTACTGATTAAGATGGCCAGGTGTCAGTACTCAGGCGATAGTGACCTCTGGTGTCTGGGAGGTGAAATGGTCTGTGAAACCAGAGAGGGTGACCTCTGGTGGTGTGGAGGGGCATAGTCCGGCCTGACTGTAACATTACCCCCCTCTCCATGAGCACCGACTGGTGCAACTCGGCCTCTGCGACGAGGACGACCTCTAGGGCAAGGAGCTGGGCGACTAGGATTGTCCCGGTGGAACTCACTGATGAGAGAAGGGTCCAGAATGTCCTCAGACGCTACCCATGACCGCTCCTCCGGTCCGTATCCTTCCCATTCCACCAAGTATAGCAGTTGACGACCTTTTCTACGGGAGTCCAACAAAATCCTGACTGAATAAGCCGGTTCACCCTCCATGTCCAAAGGAGGAGGAGGCCCCGTAGGAGAGACAGGATCTGATGTGCTAGGGGACAAATACGGCTTAAGCAAAGATACATGAAATGTGGGATGGATTTTATACGTTCTAGGTAGTTGTAATCTATAGGATACTGGATTGACTTGTTTAAGTATGGAGAAGGGACCAATAAATTGTGGACTTAACTTTTTTGAAGGAAGTTTCAGTCTGAGGTCCCTCGTTGACAACCAGACCTTGTCTCTGGGCTGATATGTGTGTCCTGGTCTCCGATGTCGATCTGCCTTCTCCTTTTGTCTCCGAACAGCATGCTGTAACCTGACATGAGCCGCCTCCCAGATTTCTTGACTCCTCCTCATCCACTCATCCACAGAAGGGAGTTCAGTCTCTTCTCCATCCCAAGGAAACATGGGAGGTTGATATCCCAGGACACATTGAAAAGGAGTCATGCCTGTAGCTTCTCTGGTTAGGGAGTTCTGAGCATATTCAGCCCAGACTATATAGTCACTCCAGTCATGCTGTTTATCACTACAATACGTTCTTAAAAACTGTCCTATTTCCTGGTTTAACCGTTCCACTTGCCCATTACTCTGAGGGTGATAACCTGAAGTTAAACTGAGATTAATATTCAATGCCTTACAAAATGCTGACCACACTCTGGAGGTGAACTGAGGTCCTCTATCGGACACTATGTCTTCAGGAATCCCATAGTATCTAAATAAATGTTCCAGTAATAACGCGGCAGTGATTAAAGCGGTTGGGAGTTTAGGAATGGGAATAAACCTGCATGCTTTGGAGAACCTGTCTATGATTGTAAGTATGGTAGTATGCCCCTTGGATAAAGGCAAGTCGGTTATGAAGTCTAGACTGATATGTGACCATGGACGCTGTGGAATGGCCAAGGGCTCTAATAAACCCTGGGGCACTAAATGTGATGATTTAGATTGGGCACATGGTGAACATCTTTTAGCATACTGTGTGACATCTTGAACCATTGTTGGCCACCAGAACTTCCTTCGAACATTTTTCAAAGTATTATTAATACCAGGATGACCCGAACTCGGCTGATCATGAATATTCTGTAATACTTGGGCTCTGAAATCTTTGGGTACATAAGTCTTATTTTGAGGGCATTCTGAAGGAATAGGTTCCCGAACAGCAGCATTCTGAATATCCTCCATAACTTGCCATCTGATAGGTGCTACAATACAATTGGCTGGCAGAATGTTATCAGGATCTGGATTAAAAACATGTCCTTCAAACTGACAAGACAAAGCATCTGCTTTAACATTTTTGGAACCTGGTCGGTAAGTGACTGTGAAGTTAAACCTGGTGAAAAATAAAGCCCATCTGGCTTGTCTGGTGTTCATTCTCTTTGCTGACTTAATATATTCCAGATTCTTATGATCGGTCAAAACTACAAATGGCCACTTAGCACCCTCCAACCAATGTCTCCACTTCTCAAAAGCTGCCTTCATCGCCAATAACTCTCGGTTGCCTATGTCATAATTTCTTTCTGCCTCATTTAGTTTACTGGAGTATTAAGCACAATGGTACATTTTAGCTGGTTGTCCCGACCTCTGCGACAAGACAGCCCCCACACCAGTCTCAGAAGCATCCACTTCAACTATGAACTGCCGATCAGGATCAGGTAATTTTAATAAGGGAGCTGATGTAAAACAACTTTTCAATTTATTAAAAGCTGCTTCTGCCTCTTGAGTCCAAACTAGAGTTTTCTTATTGCCTCTCAATAAAGAAGTAACAGGGCCTGCCACCACACTGAAATTTCTAATAAAACGCCTATAGAAATGTGCAAATCCCAGAAATCACTGCAACTGTTTAACCGTAAGAGGCCTAGGCCAGTCCAATACTGCCTTCACCTTCCCCTCATCCATGCCAACCCCCTCATCACTGATATCATAACCTAGGAATTTTACTCTGGACACATGAAATTCACTTTTCTCAGCCTTCACAAATAGATCATTCTCTAATAGGCGTCGAAGAATGGCCCGGGCATGTCTCTGATGTTCGTGAATATCCTTAGAAAAAATCAAGATGTCGTCTATGTAAGCCACCACCCACTTGTCAAGCATATTTCGTAGCACCTCATTGACAAAAGACTGAAATACAGAGGGCGCTATAGCTAATCCATAAGGCATGACCAGATATTCATAGTGCCCCCTAGTGGCCACAAAAGCTGTTTTCCATTCATCACCACTCCTGATTCTGATAAGGTTATAGGCACTACGTAAGTCCAACTTAGTAAAATCCTTAGCTCCCCGTAGTTTCTCTAATGTAGAATGAATTAATGGCAAAGGATATGGATATTTAACAGAGACTGCATTAAGACCCCGATAATCAATACATGGCCTCAGGACCCCATCCTTTTTCTCAACAAAAAAGAAACCAGCCGCTGCTGGAGATGTAGATGGTCGTATAAACCCCTGAGCTAATGCTTCGTCAATATAGGATTCTAGCGCCTCAGTTTCAGGAAGTGACAGTGGATATACTCTACCTTTAGGAGGCATGGTACCAGGAAGTAAATCAATTGAACAATCACCGTCTCTATGGGGGGGCAGCTGGGAGGCCTTAGTAGTGCTAAATACTTAAGATAAATCATGATAACACTTTGGGATCTTCATGTCTACATTAGACTGTGGGCTCTCTATCTTGGTACTAAAACATGGAACGGCTAAACAGGAATGAATACACTGAGGACTCCAACGTATAATGTCTTTTTGAGACCAAGACACGATGGGATCATGAGTTTGTAGCCAAGGGAATCCCAGTATCATTGGACTATCTTTGGAGTCAATCACAAAAAAAGAGAGTTTTTCCTTATGGAACAAACCTACTTGCATTTCCAGTTCTATTGTTCTTTTGTCCACTCTCCCTTTTCCAACAGAACTCCCATCTATAGCTTTCACAGTCATGAAGGGAGAGACTCGAGTGGTAGGTATTCCATATTGCTCCACAAAAGTCCGATCCACGAAGTTACCCGCTGCTCCGGTGTCTCCAAGGGCTGAAACATAGACTAAATCAAAACCCCAAGCCAAATTCAATGTGAGTGTGAAGGTTTGCATTGAGATGTTAGGACTCCTCAGGATACTCACCCGAGCCCCGGTAAATCCGGGGTGTTGAGGGCAAGAAGCTCTCATGTGTCCCATTTTGCCACAGTAGAGACACAATTTCTCTCTATAACGCCTTTCACGTTCTGAGGTGAGATGTGAGTCCTGTCCAACTGCATGGGTTCCATATGTTCTAGCTTGGGAGTGTGAGCAGTGGTGGTGGGTCGTATTTGGCATTTCTCAGTCACTAGAGGATCTAGAGCAATGGACGTTTGGATGTAGCTATCCAGATCGGTTAAATGTCCCCGACATGCCATTTCGGCTTTTAACTCTGGACGTAGGCCTCTTCGGTAGGCGGAAAGCAGGGCAGTATCGTTCCAGCCGCTCCCGGCCGAAAGAGTACGAAAATCCAGTGCATAATCAACTGCATTACGTTGACCTTGTTGCAAATTCAATAACGCTGCTCCAACGTCTCTAAATACGGCTGAATGATCAAACACCGCTCTAAATGCTGAGAGAAATGACGACTCGGTTTTCAAAACCTCACTTTCTCTATACCAGAGTGATGAGGCCCACTCTCTAGCTTTTCCGGTGAGATGAGAGATTACAAAATCAACTCTCTTTTTCCGTCGAAAAACGGCCTCGATTATTGTCAATGAACAGGTCACATTGCATCAAAAAACTTTTACATTGTTCTGATCGCCCATCATAACGTTCTGGTAGAGCTATGAGTGGTGGATGATTAACAATTTGAGGGTTAGCGGCACCTTGGTTAGCATCAGACATGCTAGCCTCAGCTGCGTTAGCTTGCATGCTAGCGTTACTCATCGTAGCTTCATAAAGCCTCTGAACCATAGCACCGACCTGTTCAATCTTGGTCTCTTGGCTTCGTAGGCGTTCTTCCAACCCTGCTGGATCCATCATTGGCGAGGTCTTCTGTAACGAATGACCGAGGTGTGGATCCAAGTGCAAAGTAGATTTATTTACAAAATGGTGATTACAAACAAACACAAGGCTAATGCTATTAGCATTCAACTCCAAGGGGGCAAATCCAAAAACAAAAACAGAGTCCAGGCAAAGAGTCCAAAGTACCAGGGGTGTCCAACCAGAAAGAGTGCTCAGAAATGACACAATAAACATAATCAAGACCTCGCACTGAGGTAACAAACTATTCGGCTTATATAGTGAGTTACTGATTAAGATGGCCAGGTGTCAGTACTCAGGCGATAGTGACCTCTGGTGTCTGGGAGGTGAAATGGTCTGTGAAACCAGAGAGGGTGACCTCTGGTGGTGTGGAGGGGCATAGTCCGGCCTGACTGTAACATTTACAAATGAAATAAAGAACATTGATTATTTCTTTATAACTATGTGTGTGAAGTGAATTATTAGATAGCAAAAACAAACTGTCTTGTAGTTCTTGTAGTCAGTGTGTTGGATGTGGAGAAATGGGCATGCATGAAAACTTGACTAACTTTGCTAAGGGCCATATGGTTATAGTTAGGTGACTGGATCTGAGCAAAGCTTGGGTGTGCCTGGTCAGCAGTGGTCAGGATCTACCAATAATGGCCTCCAAATTCCACAGATTTTAATCAAATCAAGGATCTTTGAGACTGGCTGGAACAACCTGTGATCTGTGGCAGCACCGCCTCACAGATAACAGCACTTCAAGGATCTGCTACCAACATAACATTCAAAGGTCATGCAGAGTCCATGACTCAGTAGTTCAGAGCTATTTTGATTGCATGAGAAGGACCAACAGTGTATTATGAAAATTGTCATATTAGTCTTAACATTGTATCTTATTGGTAACTGTTTTTGGTATTTTTACTTTCTAAAGGCTTTGTAATTCAGAAGATCCAGGGGCATCCAGGGGGGAAACTGTACACAGGACAAAACATAGTGCCCGTACATTCATTGGTGCATTTATATCTGCTGATGGGCGACTTTATAGTCATAGTGTGGTTGCTGTGTACTTTATCTTTTCCTGATATTATATGGAAACACTCAGCTGTACAGTCATGAGGCACTGTTGCTATATGGCCCTATATAAGGAATACACTAGAAATAAAGTGTGTGTGTGTGTGTGTGTGTGTAAGTGTGTGTGTGTGCGTGTGTGTGTGTGTGTGTGTGTGTGTGTGTGTGTGTGTGACTGAAAGGTGCTTGGGTGATATTATCTGATAAAGCACCTGCTCATCTGCTTGTAGAGTGAGTCAGTGCTGGCAACCTGATAGCCTTGTCATCTTTCACACACACACACACACACACACACACACACACACACACACACACACACACAACACACAGAGTTGGCCTTTTAAGTCCCCAGGAGCAGTGTCATCCATTAAGCAAACTTAGCCTCAGACAGGTTGTGTGTGAGTGTGTGTGTGTGTGTGTGTGTGTGTATGTGTGAGTGAACTAGAAAGACTACTTATGTGTTTTTTATGATTAGCAGTTGTTCCTCTTCACACTACAAAAAAGACATTTCCAAAAGTGTGCCATTAAGTCTAAATATCACAATGTTATAAGCTTTCATAAGTTAACTTCACTTATAATGGCATATTTGTACTTGCTCCGTCTATACTGGATGATAATTTTGATTATTTTGGGATAAATTTGTTAAACGAGCAAAACTATCTATGAATATAGGGGAAAAAATGACTTAAAATGGCTTAAAACAAGTAAGAAATGTCTACTTAATTTTTCTAATTAAATAATTTCTAATTTTCTATGATTTAAAAATGTTTTAACTTGCTAAGACATCATTTTTTTTGCAGTGCAGGCTTCTGCATGTGGATTTCTGAGAGTCTGTAAGTTGCCGTTAGACAGACGTGATCTATGGGTGGAGGCAGAAGTGCTCTAATCCACCCAGTGAAGCTGTCTACACCTAAATCACTAATGACATACTGACTTGTGAAACACCGTTAATGAATACATTTAGCATCTGCCACAGCTTCAGAAGAGAAGACCAGTCTGGTGAAGAATTAAAAGTCACCTGCAGGCGCACACTCACACACTTCCAGAGCTGACTCAATTACACAATGATGAAACCATCGAACAATCTTTAGGGAGACAATGACTTGCCTGAGCTGTCCTTTATGGCACACACACACACACACACACACACACACACACACACACACACACACACACACACACACAGTCACACGTAATCCCAAGACGTTATTATTTCCTACAAATATGGCTTGGTTAGTTATCTCAATTCAAATGTACATACATGTTCAATTACATAATTATACAGTATACGTGATGAATTACATTTATAACATCTCAATCTCAGTTTAAATGTAATTATTATACAGTGTAACCACGGTTCTTGTTTGCCCTGGTTATTGTCAACTTTTTTCAGGAACATTTTGTCCCAGTTATCATTCATCCGCCCGGTTTTCATTGACATGATCATGTGACTCGCTGCTAATTTTAAAACAAAGTATTCACCTACGCATTTGTCATTCATTCTGGCTTTATTTCCTGTTGTTTCTCATTGATAATACTTAAAACAAACTAAAACACCTCACACTAAAGCGACAATGTGCAGCACTACCTGAAAACAGGTACAAAAACAAATATTGGCCAAGAACTACTGTCAGGACCACACCAGCATGCTCTAAAATGGTGCGTAAGCCTGCAAGAATTATATAAAATGTTAATTTATCCATTTAATTTGTCTTGTATTTATTTTGTTGTCTGTACGTAAAACTATAGTTATTCTATATAAAATATATTTTTGTTAATATTTTTGAGCATCTATAATAGTTTAACTGGATTTACATGATTTCTTATGGGAAATATTGCTTCAGTTATAATATGTGGCCCCGCCAGGGAAAACCAGGCCAAAGTCACTGGGCAACTTATTGAGATATCGTGTCAATATCGTGTCACTCACATTAGCAAGAAATCTTAGCCGCTTGGTTTTATTGCTGTAAATGAAAGATAATAGTCTCTGATATCTATCGGAGTACGCATTTTGATCAAAAACAAAAAAATCACCAAAAAGTTGTTTTGAAAAAACAAACAAACAAAAAAAAAAAAGACTTTGGCCTGGTTTTCCCTGGCGGGGTCACATATGTTTACATTACATTACATTGCATTTAGCGGACGTTTTTATCCAATGCAACTTACAATAGTGGGAAAGTATAAATGCAAAAAATACTAGAGTTGTACTAGTATTTACTAGTACTAGTATACTAGAATTAACATTTCGATATTGA